>JAGFPH010000744.1:221398-239431 GCA_018207615.1 Philaenus spumarius
AATTAATGAAATTACAAGTGAAAAAACATGGACCAAGACCGGGATTTAAACCCAGTCTATTAATTCATAAATACAGTAAAACCGTACAAGTGAGATAACATCGACCAATATCTGGAGGATCAGGATAGCTCAGTTGGTAGAGTGTTGCCACGGAAAGGCAAAGGTCCTGGGTTCAAATCCCGGTCTTGGTCCATGTTTTTTCACTTGTAATTTCATTCAATCTTTCGTTTTGTGTAAAGCAAACCACATTTACTGTGACGGTTTTATTCATACAGTCCTGGGAAATACAGTCTTTTGTTGAATTCATCCTTTGAAAGCGATCCTTATAATCACACTATGTGGTCGGTCACACACTATGTTGTATAGACTTCATGCGTGAGAGGTTTCATTTGTTTGATGTCATTTTGTGATTCAAGAAAACTAAGTCAAATACTTTTATGAAATAAAAATTTACAAGTATACAGTTCAATTCTTTGATTTATTCTCTAGACTTTGTTATAATATTTCATTTTTTGTAAAGCATATATTCCTAAATTACTATTCAAACTAGGCCTAGTTTTGTTAGCAGTCTTGTAGTAGGAATTTAAAAACGTGTTTTCAAAATAAGAAATTTGAAATTGATGAATATTTTTATACACTTCTATTTAGAACTAAATTATGAAACTTTTTGCATTTATTTATATAAACTGTTTTGCATACAACAAAAAAGCTATGGAATGCTTTTGGATTGGTTTATAATTACTATATTTGGAGAATTTTTGAAAATATGCTTGCACATGCACAGAAATGGCTTGGCATTGCAAAAAATTAGCATAGACAGTTTAAGGGTTAAAACTTTCACTAACTATGAAAATGTAACCATTGCGTAAAATGAATTACACACTACATACTAAAAATGTAGATTAAAAAAAAGATATTGTGTTGCTCATAAAACAGTAGGCGGAATCCTATAAATGTCTAGTTTTGATTGAACATGTATAATTAATGCATTATATTTTCACAATACAAAATCTTGAGTGAGGTTTCTTTTTCTCAATATTAACAAAACTGTTTAAGGGAGCTAGTAAAATCCATTAACAAATAAAAACACTTTAAGTAATGTTGAAACATGGTGGCAAATCAATAAAAGTTTTATCAATATCGTATAAGCACGACAGGTGTTTAGTAATTAACAAGACAAAAATGGCTGTAGACAATAAACACTTTATTTTATACTATACACTACTTCTCAACATAATCTGCACTAACATTTAGGCCTTATCTCATCATTTTGGGAGCCATTTTTTAATTCTCGTGGCTAAAAATTCTTTACCGGGCCCCTTGATTGATTGATGACTTTATTTTTTTAAAGTTTTAGGCTACGTTAGGACTATTTAGTCCTCTCTTCTACCAAACGCCCTTGTGTACACCTTTTTTGACAACTTAGTTGGCTGCGAAAAAACTTTACGATCAGATAGAACTGAAGACGTAGGTACTATCAATGTAGCAATGATTTCCAACCAAAATTTTCAATAATAGCTCGTGTATTGTTGCAAGGTAAAACAATACCCTACCTTGCAACAATACACGAGCTGTTATTGAAAATTTTGGCAGGCGTAATAAAGCAGCAGAATTACAGCTTTTAAGATAATAACCTGGCATTAACATCACTTTAATGGCAGTTGAGTGAGTTTTGAAAGTAAACAAGGTGAAAAAGTTATTATCTTCAGTTGTTCAATTTAGAATATAAGTGAACACATGTGTTTTTATGGAGTTTTCATTTCATTTTTATTAAAGCCAAAAGACATTTTTTTGCATAGGCTACGTCCAATATAAACTTTGAATATAAACAGTTGAGTCAACTGTCCTAGAACCTGTCTCGAAAACATTTTGTGATAATTCAGCTTGTCTGGAATGATAAAATGCACGGTTTCAATTTTAAAATCCACAATTAAATGATTTTTATACGTCTGTAACTCTGAAATAAAAAAAATTATGACAGCGAGAAATTTATGCAGCACTGTGACGGACAAAACTTCAAAAACCAGTCGTCCGGAGCAATGAATATTGGTGATACATGTTCTGCTCGATTTAAACCGTTCAAACCATTTCTACGGTTTAAACACTTTTCACTGTACTTCTTAAACATTACCAAGTAAATTCAGCCCAGTTTTTCACCTTCAGATAACAAAAACCTTATTACTGAACACATTGCTCTTCTGGTGTACTCGATTCGAGAGAAAATTACATTTTAAAATGAGCAAAATAGGTTATTATGTTTGTTTATTTTTTCTAACGGTTAATTGAATTTGTCTCCAAGGTTGCCAATTTGATCTTCAGAAAGTTTCATCTAATAATATTTAGTTTTCCCGTTATTGTAGTTTATTTCGTTAACTGTCGTGAGTTTTCCCGTTTGTAATCTAGTGGATACAATGTAAAGTGTGTTAGAAATTACTTACCATTTTACCCATGATGCCCGTACCAACTGTCTCTGTACCAATGGATCTTATGTAGGCTACATGTTGATCCTGTACAAGTATTATTAGCATCATCCCCACTAGTCTCACCAACGCTACTTTCCTGTATGTTGCTTTAGGGTGTAACGCTGAGAGTACGGCAGTCCTGCACAGATAAACAGTTATGGAAGTCTATAATTTGGCTTTAGGTAAACTTTCTTTCTGAATAATCCAATTTGTCTATATCAGCAAGAATAATTATAATATGAAGTTTACAGTATGTGCGTTAGGGTGGGCCGAAAAAACACTTTTTTTATTTCGAAGTTGTAATAGCGCGGAAAAGTTGCGAATTATATAGACAAAAGAAAAGACAGAAGAATTATCAAAATCGGTTGATATCTTCCGGTCGCGCATAGGCTCTAAAGATTGACAAAATATGAAAAAAACTAAATTTTTGCGATTATTTTATTAATTTTTGAATTTTGTTTTTGTAATGTAATAGTTTGTAACGTCTTCAAATAGAGCATAAAACAGTGTGTTTTAATTTTGTTTAGATCAGTTAATATCTTCCGGTCGCGCATAAGCCCCAAAATTTGCCAAAGAATTGAAAATTTCACTTTTTACGAGTTTTTTTTAAACATATTTCTTTTTGTAACGTAATAGTTACAGTATTTTTATTTTTGAACATAAAAACGTTGTGTTTTACTATGGTCTAAATAAATTAACAACTTCCAGTCGCGCAATAAACCCAATGCTATAGAAAAACAGTACTTAAAAAAAGATAGTTAGGCCTATGACACGATGGGTGGTAACAGTAACAACGAGCATGGTACTTATCGACTTGCTCTGTATTTAAAAAGCTTAAATATTTTAGTTACAGTATAGTTTTTTACAATAAACTTATTTGTATACAAAATAAAAACAGAGTTCTGAATAAATAGTCCACTTTAGTTGAACCTATCCATTAGTATTGTTTTTTATTTTGTAGCCGAAGGTACTTTCAAGACTGATTTGTTAGTAAAGTTAGGCATGGATGATCTAGACAGCAGAGTGGTTCTTATAAATCCGTCTCGAGATTCAGCTCCACAAACTTTTCCTGAGGCTTCCGTTACAAGTTTTACACAGCGTTCAACAGCCTGCATGTGAACTGGGAATTGTTTGAAAGTAATGTTCCAGTCAGGGATTGAGTCACTGTCGATGTGCGATTTGATCTCGTCATCACTGATGTCTGCCAACAATGGGGGAGAAGATAATTCAAAGTCCATCCAGTTGATCATTTCTGAGTATTCTTGAGCATTGAAGTTGATTTTTGGTGGCATAAATGTTCTTACTGTTTTCCTTCTTGCATCTATCTGCCTTGCCTTCAGAATTCTTCGAAGTCCGAGCTCTCTTATGTGTTTCTTGTCATCTTGAGTCATGGCTAAAAGTAAGTGGTCTGGGTGGCCAAAAAACCCATTCCGTTCGATCACAGGGTCGACAACATCAAGCAAAGGTTTTGGCAAATACCTGGTAGATTGTATTGCTTGGTAAACAAGTTTCGGGCCATCTGTGAAGTGTTTACTTGTTTTAATAGTAAACCACATTGGTGTGTACTATTGCAATATAAACAAAACTAGTTCTTGAAGTTCATATGAGGGACTTTCTTCACTTATGTACAATCTTAGAGTTCTATTTGCTTTTGTCAACCACCTCGAATGTGTTAAATGCCCAGGATCTCGTACAGCTAAATCTTCTTTACAGGTTCCTGATTGTATTGCCTTTGAAATATCAAGTAGGTATTGTTGATCTTTGCTAAGCATGTTTCTGTCTATCTCTGGGATCTGACAATCAATACTCTGGAAGCTAACCACCGGCAGTTTTTGGCAGTCAACTAACTTTTCACCGATTGGCCCTTTAGAAGTACTAGGCCCCGTTGTCTTGCCATCTAGGTGCTCAAACATGTGACGGAATGGCAACTCATTGAAATGGAGTAGACAAATTGCTCATTGTACAGGTTTCCTCAAATAAATTTCAACTCGGCGAACCAGGCCAGTTTTCCAACCTGTATTGACAGCAGTACCATCACATCCTATGACAATTAGATTTTCAAGAGAAATACTTCGCTCAGACATGTAAGAAATTACAGACTTGACAATATCTTCAGAGCTTCCAGAATTGGGAATAACGTGGCCAACATAGAGTGAGCCGGGTTCTTGAATCAGCGAGTAATGCTCTTCCTTAATAATTCTACGAAACCTTTTTGAATGAGCTTGCTCTATCACACACGTGTCGTCCTTTCTTCCATCTAAATAGAGACCTAACAGTGGAGGGGCATTTGATTTACTACACAATTCAGACTTAACATTTAGTTTTTCCCTTCTTATCTATAACATTGGAGGAATCTGAATCAGTAACAATGCCAAAATCGTGCAAAATACTTGATGCGATCGCCGCAGTGGCACGATCGGAAACACCATAACGATTGCTTAGTATTGCAGTAGATTTTAACTCAACTCTCATCTGCCAAATAGGTTTAGAAGATTTTTTTGCTTGAACTGTAAGTGTATAATCTTGGTTGCTATCACTGTCCGTACTAGGAAGACAACGTCCTTCGTCTGCAGTTTCGACTAAATTTAAAACAGAATGTGAGCATGAGGGTTTTGAAACATCTTCTACATATAAATGACTGTCACGTAACTTCCTTTCCAATGCTTTGTTACGCTTGTTTGTTTCACTTATGTCTACCGCTCCAATTTTTCCTATTCCGTGTACTCGCAGTGAGTAAACAAATCTCAGCTCAATTGGGGGAAATTTTTTTGATTTTTCACAGCTACAATCAATAGTTATTTTGCACCGGCACAAATCTGTGGTTTTTTTGCAAGCACATTCAACAACGATAAGGCATTTGCAAGTTGCTACGTCAAAAAGAAGTGAGCACTTTTGTTTAAATTCATCAACTTGCTTTTTAAAAGAAGCTTTGTTTTTGTCTCGTGTATATGATTTCCTCAGTCTGTAATAATTGTCATGCAACGCAGTTATGAGCTGCGCGATTCTCTTATCTGTTACTGTAGGGATAGATGCTTTTTCATATAAGCTGATTACTTTTTTAGTTACTGTACTGGCAACTTGTTTAAAACTAACGCTCTTATTATTAATTTGTAGTGATAAATTGCACCTTTCTTGAGAACAACACCGAATGATTTCCTCGCCCGTAGGCAGCTTGTTTGCTGACAGATCTTTTGGAGTACCAAAAATGGGGCAGTCAAATACCTGTCTTGTTATTACTTTCTTCGCCACAGACATGACGTTGCCGTTTCGTTACGTCACAGAGTCAACACACAGCAATATTATAACACAAAACACCAAGAGATGCAGAACGAAAACAGCGAGATTGAACTAAACACTAACGCACTGCAATCACAACTGAAGATGCAGACTAACAAAACAATGGAGGGAGACAGGTGGCGTGATCCTAGGAATGCGGAGGGGTAGAGTGGAGGGGAAGGCCAAGGTCATTCGACCCATCCTGCCGAGTGACATTGTCTGGCTTGTTGCTCACCCTTTGTGCATGAGAGTTTCTAAGCCGTTGTGCGACCGGAAAACATTGACTGAACTTGACAGATTTTGTTCTACCTAATTATTAGTTCATGTGAAAAAATACTACGGCTATTACATTTAGATACTAATTATTTATCAAATATAAAAAATGCGTAAAAATGTAACTTTTTTATTATTTTGGCAAATTTTAGGGCTTATGCGCGACCGGAAGATATTAACTGATCTAAACAAAATTAAAACACAATGTTTTTTAGGCTCTATTTGAAGACGTTACAAACTATTACATTACGAAAACATCAAATTCAAAAATTAATAAAATAATCGCAAAAATTTAGTTTTTTTCATATTTTGTCAATCTTTAGAGCCTATGCGCGACCGGAAGATATCAACCGATTTTGATAATTCTTTTGTCTTTTCTTTTGTCTATATAATTCGCAACTTTTCCGCGCTATTATAACTTCGAAATAAAAAAAAGTGTTTTTTCGGCCCACCCTAATGTGCGTACACAGATTAGTTTTTTACTATTTACAGTCACAAATGCCTTACAAATAACAAGATTATTCTCTAGACAAGCCTTTTCTTAGAAGGTAAAACAATCTAGTTGTGACAGATAACCTCAGACTTGTAATATTTCATAATAATAACGTAATAGAATAAATTAGGCAGAGATGCAGGGTTATGATATTGCTGAGATCGAGGTTTAGAGTAAAGTAAAGGGGGGGGGGGGACATGCTAGTTGGAAGCACCAAGAGATACAATAGTCAGTCTAAGAGTAGACCGCGTGCATGAGTAGACTCATAAATGGGGAGAGGAAATTAATCTTGTCTTTGCCTCATGTGTTTAATGTTAGTTTAGTTTAGTACGGGACCAGCAGAGAGTTGATTTAATAAACGATGTTAAATCAACTATCCGTTAACCACCTTCTTTGAAGAACCTTCTCACCACCAACCATTTTGACAACGCTCGTAGGCTCGCTTGAGAGCTGAAGGCACACCCAACAAGGGAAGACGCCATCACTGAAGGAGTCGGACATAGGTGAGCCAGACTGGCAGCGAGGGGCTCGTTACACCAGTACTATATACTTCAGTATTTCACTCTACATAAAAGTGTTTAAACAGCTATTTGAAAAGTAGTGTACACACTATTCTAAATATTTAAAAGTGAGAAGTTATTAAGGCTGTATAGAATGAGCTGCACACATTTTTCTGTTTGATTATACGGTACGAAGGTCTAGGATTCAAGGCTTTTGTCATATCATGCCATCGCTAATTGCAGTAAATTTATTGATGTTCAAAACGTTGGGGATGATATTATGTTTCAGGCACATGGTGTTCAATGTTAAAATGACATCGTAGGTTGTGGTTTACAATTTTCAAGATATGTTGATGGAAAAGATTTGTATTCAATTGAAGATGAGGTTGATAAGAAAAACACACACTGTTACAATCCACACAACTATTTAATTACTCACGACCGGTTTCGAACTTTACAGAACATTAACTAGTGAAATACTAACCTAATAATACAAACAACACTAGATCTAAAGATGTGAATGTGGGAGGGGAGCAGGTAGAAAAAGGTTAACTTCAGGGTAGGGCAAGAGAGGAGCAAACAAAGAAGGTGGTCAAGTGTAATAATTGATGTAAACAGAATGGGCAAAACTAAAGGATGGAAGCTATGACCAAACAGGATATTACAAAACAAAAGTACAAATATCTAGATACATGTGCACACACTCTTAACCTACAGATTAAGTAGACAATAAATTGCTATAATAGGTATGCAAAGTAACAATATTATTAGGCATTAAAAACTGAAAAAACATAGTAAATATACAAAAAATATTAGCTAGATAGTATACAATGTTAAAATGCATTAAAGAAATAAATAAAGTTAAATTAAACTAGGTCCTAATATGCAGGTATGAATTTAAATAAGACAATGAATAACAGGATAAAACACAAAGTTACAGTAAACATTCTATGATTGGCGAGGTTAATGGGAAAATCTGTTCATTTACAATATTATCACCCCGTTTGAAACACTTTAAAATTTCGTAACTTTCTAAGAGGTTAAGTCTAATACCTTTATTGAGTGTGTGGAGGATTTGATAGTTTTGGAGTTCAAAATTGTGGTTCGTTTCTAAAAGATGTTTGGCCATTAGGGATTGAAATTTACCGTCTTTCCAGCATTTTACATGTTCTTTAATTCGCGTCCTGAAACTTCTCCCGGTTTGGCCTATATACACCGCATCACAATCATCGCACTTCAACTTATACACACCCGATTGATCAACTGTGTTATATTTGTCTTTTATATTGCAAAGTCTTTTGCTGAGGTTGTAGGTGTAGAAAGCTGGTTTTATTTCAGGGGGTACAAATTTGACAAGTTTTGTTGTGAGATGTCCTAAGTAAATCACCTTTCTAAATTTATGGTCTTGTTTGACAGGAATACTACTTGAATAAACTTTATGAAGGTTTTCCTTATATTCACATTTCTTCAATTGAAGATATGGATAAGGTCTTCTTTTAAATTATAACAAATATTTTTCATTTCAGCATTAAAATTCCTTCACATCATGTTTTAAACTCTGTTATAATATGTCAATTTTACCATTGTAGCCTACGGATGAGCAAAAATTTATAAATAAATTTATATTGTCTTTTTTCGGTACATCAAACTAATCTACTGTTTATTATTTTACAATAATTAGTGCACTTTCGAGCTGCGTGAACCTATCATCAGATCCATATGTTAAGATATCTAAAATCGCTCCAAGCAGAGTTTGTTAGTGTTTGAACAACGATGTTTACTGTTCACATACACAAATACATAAAAAAACATTTACGCAAATACACAAAAACACGTTCACATATAAAACATTCGATATCGATCACCTGTCAATCGGTGTACACACTTCGTTGTTTTAAACACTAACGAACTCTGCATGGAGCGATTTTAGTTATATTAACATATGTATCTGATGATGAGCTCACGCAGCAGTAACTGCGTTAATAAGTAGTGGACTAGTTTGACGTACCAAAAAAAGGTAACATAAATTAATTTAACTTTTACATGCGCCGAAATTTTGAAGATATAAAATAGCAAGGAGACATATAAAGTGTCGGTTGTAATGCATATAAAATAAAATGTCTTTTGAGTTTTGCCATTTAGGGTTTTAAAATAAATCTATTCAAGTTCAAAACAGGACATTTTTGTAAACTTTTAGTTGTTTAAAAAAGGTAAAAGGTAAATCATTTTTAAAGGTTATTCAATCAAAACATTTTTATAGAAACAATTTTATTTCTTATGAATTGAAGGTGGCAAATTTGAGACTTAATTTCATCAACATATTGACATGAAAACTAATAATTCTAAATTTTACTTTTCAAAGATCTTGAAAACTATGTAAAACTTAGTACCCGTGATTATATTTAAATTTGTACTAATCAAATATGAGTCCTACAGTTTTTGGTACAACACCCTAACCTTAAAACTTGTGAAAACATTTTAAACCAAAATTGTAGGTAGATCCATTTGCAAACTACAAACACGTATTTATTTACTACTTATTTGCATAGTGGTATCATAAGTCATAACTTAACCCAATGATGTGTTTTATCACCTATCAATGAGGAAAATACAGC
Source organism: Philaenus spumarius (assembly GCA_018207615.1). NCBI lineage: Eukaryota > Metazoa > Arthropoda > Insecta > Hemiptera > Aphrophoridae > Philaenus > Philaenus spumarius. Next base: position 231,018 of record JAGFPH010000744.1, read on the forward strand.
CAACACTTCAGGGTTAATGTAAATGTCACATACAACCAAATCTGCAGCAAGTTAACTATAGACTGACTTACCTCCATTCTTCTTCACGAGGTGTATCATTAAACAAAAACGCTTCCTTGCTGAGATCCAACTCTTGAAAGCCTATAGCGTAGATATCAGGAGGTTCTGGATCACACGATAGCCAATCGTTTAGACTTATGGTAGGAGGTTGTCCATTAACATTCCACGTAGCTACATATACACTGCAAGATAGTAAATAAAATAAGTAAACAAAACTTCATCTATCAGTCAGCAAGAACTGTGTGTTTTTAACAATTATAATTTTAACAGGGTTTTGCCTTAGTTAACTGTTGCCTTAGATTAGTTTAACTGTTAATGTTAATTGATTTTTAGCTATTTTTCTCCAGTAAATTTAAATTGAATGAAAGAATTATAAATTACATTACCATAGGTAAACTAGAAGAATCGAATATGCTTATATAGGGTGCATGAAATCACTTGTGTTGTATATCTCTATATAAAAATGAATGCATCTTTGTCCTCTATAGACTCAAAAACTATTCGTCTATATCATTGTCAGAAGTGTTTAGACGTTACAATTACTACAGTCTAAGGGGTTGAAATGGGACATACAATAAATAAAAATTAAACTAACTACCTACAAGCTAAAATTATGTAATATTATTTTAAGGTGATACAAAACACCATTTGAAATTTGAGTACTTAAATCTAGGGGATGAAATGGAATAACTACACTTCAAATTTAATAATAACCCATACATTTAATTTTTCTGTATGTTCAAAAACTACTCACCTAATTTCACAATATTTACACATATCACATATCAGTACAGAATTTGTTTAGAAAATATGGTCACTACAATCAAAGAGATTAAAATGGGATAGCTACCCTTGTACAATAAAAATAAATTGCCCTAACTTCCTTCAAGCTAAAATTATTTAATATTATTTTAACGTGATAGAAAAAACTATTTGCAATTTGCTTACTTAAGTCAAAGTAATGAAATGGGATAGCTACCATTAAAATTAAATAATAATTCAAATGGAATAGCTACTCATATAAAATAAATTGCACCCATATGTTGAGTATGCCCGCAACAGCCTGCTCTGATCATAAAAATCTTAATTTAACCCTTAAACTGTCCGTGCTAATGTTTTGCAACGCCAAGCCATTTCGGAGTGTGTGCAAGCATATTTTCAAAAATTCGGGAAATATAGTAATTATAAACCAATCCAAAAGTGTTCCATAGCTTTTTTGTAGAGAAAGGTTCAAAGAATTCATATAGGCCAATAAAAAAATGATTGATGTAAAATTTACAAAGTTATTAGCTCAAGAAACAAAAATTTTCAATAACGAAAGGAAAAAGTTCAACTATAGGCATACATAAAAAGTGTGACGTTTTTAGATTTTCGCGCCACCTATATTTTTTTTCCTTTAATAAATACTATTTTCCGACAGTTTACAACCTTTCTATCTTTTACCCTTACCGACCTTTCCAATTAGTTTCTCCTTTCTCCGCTAGGAACCGACTCCGTACGGTATCCAGTTTTTAGTACCTTTCTTATCAAGTTATACGACAGCTGATTTACTCTAGACCGTTAACCTTGCTTCGTTTTAGAACATTCGAGAAGAGAGTCCGCCATCGCTTCCACTACAGGAAAGTCCACTTTTGTTATGTCGCTGATATAGTTAAATTATGTTGTGGATTAATTCCTTATATTTTTAGTCGCGAGTTATGCGCAAGGCTATTTGACATGCCTTTGTTATAAGCCTTTATTTTGTGAATGCCAGGTAAGAATGTTTTAGCTTTACCTTGATAATTATGAAATGTTCACTTGTAAAATTCAATAAGGTTAGTTCCACCGTTGGCTTAAGAATAACGTTTCAAACTCATTTTGTTTAATTTAATAAAAGACCTATGTATTTCATTTTTACTACAGCCTAATTTTAAAATGCTAATCTTACAGCCTACAAAAACTTTAAAGCTGATGCTATGTTGTGTATTACTAAAGTCTTAACCTATTTCAAACAAAACTAGCCTAAACTGTTCTGTATTAATTAACTGTAACTGTGTAGTTTTCTGCAGTATAACCAGAATATTGAAAACTTTTAATGAGCTATAGGCATAATATTACTGATATATATATTATGTAACTAAACAAGAACATTTTTATGTTGCCATGTGGTTTGGTTAACATGTAGAAACATTCTTATGCAACATGATACATGTTGTATTAACTATTACAATCTTTAAGTAGCAATTTGTCACCTTGTGCTACAAATTTTAGAACAGCTAACTCAAAAGAACTATATGTTTTATGCTTATTTAAATTAGCTGCAAGTTTTCTAAAAAAGAATTGTTATTTGTGTTATGCAGTTACACTGGTTCAACTTCAGGGGATATTTAACCCATACAATGCCATAAGCTACACCACAGCTACGCCTTACTGAAAAGGCCTACCTTTCAACAGGACTTTAAAATAAAATAAAATTCTTGTATCTACAGTGTTCTAGTTATAGACAGAGATTAATTTGAACTATGAATGATCTGCAGTTGATTTTTGTGTTAAATATTAAACAGGCTGTATTTTGAAAAAGTAATTTTGTGTATGAATACTATATAGGATATGTTTGTATTTAATAATTGGGAGGTGCAAGCTATAGCATATTTCGGACCTTAGCCCTAAGGGCTGTATATATTAGAAATTCATATACCTTTTTTCATAGAGAGACGTCTCATAATTAATTTTGTTTATTTATTCAATTATTTATATTTAGCTTTAGAGTTGGCCAACGACATATATAATTATCCTTAAACAAATCCATGGTATTTCATGTTAATTTTTTTGTAATCTTGTCTAACCTTTTGTATAATTTCTGTAATCATTATTAAAGGGGAGGGTTTTTGATTTTTATTTTTGGGGAGGACTTTTAAATTCAATTTAATTAAATATATATGTTTTCTTCCAATCTGAAGTTTTCTTGTACTAAGGGCGTATAAATATTTTCATTTTTGTTAAGGGCATATAAACTTTTTTTATTTTGGTCAATAAAGCCAAAATTTATATCTAGTTCTATGGTTTATTGAGTTAACCTCTAGGTATCTAGTGAATTGTGAGTAATCAGCTGAAACATTCCTACGTTTGGTGATATTTAAATTTTTAAAGGTAAGTTTTGAACAGTACCAATCTATGTGGCCCAGTATTGCTTCCGTTCCCTTAATTATTCTTTTGTAAGATTGGTACAAAAGTAGTAAACATTTGTTGTACATTTTTTTCATAAATGTAAAAAAGTTTTGTAATTTAGTTCTAAATAGAACTGGATAAAAATATTTATTAATTTCAAATTTCTTATTTTGAAAACACCAGTTTTTATGTTCCTACAACAAGACTGCTAACAAAACTAGGCCTAGTTTGAATAGTAATTTAGGAATACATCCTTTGCCCCAAAATGAAATATTATTATAACAAAGTGTAAAGGATAAATCAAAGAATTGAACTGTATATTTGTAAATTATTATTTCTTAAAAGTATTTGAATTAGCTTTATTTGAATTACAAAATGAGATCAAACAAATGAACCCCGCACGGATAAAGGGAATACAAAAAATGACCGTTGGAAGAGCGTGGGAAACAGACTTGCTTTGAAATCTCAAGCAGTGGTCTGAATTCTACAAAAGTCTGTATTTCTCACTGCTGTTTGAATAACATCTAACAAGTAAAATCTAGTTTACTTTACACCAAATGAAAGATCGAAGTTTTCCCTACAAAATGATATAAAGATATCAATAGAAAGATAACCAATTGTAAGCGATGTCTCGAATGCAAAATGTGCTGTTTCATTGGTTTAAAACTGTCCAATTGCAAGGGTTTATAGAAACCTCTATATTTTCAAAACTATCAGTGTGACGTCTGATTGGAAGGCAGTTTTAGAAAGTTAAAATCTTGACGAATCCAATGGTATCTTTATATTATTGGTCAAAGTATATCTGTCGAGCGCCATTGAACTTTAGAGATGTGACAAAGTTGAGTATAATTGCTTTGTGTTTCATGCGCTGCAAAAGGTTTACAGAAAATTACAATTTTAAAACGATGATTACATATGTAAATATACGTGTTACAAAAATGTTTAAATACAAAAGTTAAAGTTTAAATCATTTCCTTTCCAACGGCTTTTGTTTTATTGCGATTGGATGATTTTTAGTGGGTGAAATATTCAATACAAGTAAAGTTGTCAAAGTAGACCTATTTCAAGTGCCACGCCCCCACGACTGCTTAAATTGAGCAGTCTGACAGTACAAGGGTTAACCACAAGTCACTTCAAAGTAAATTTTTCATTACACTTACTAAATTGTTTGTTAATTTAATGTACGGTAATCATATTGTATATACTAAAATCAAGCAATAGTGAAGCACTGCCGGGTCCACTAGTATATAGTGAAGAAACCAATGAGACACTTAGTTTCAACCTGAACCCTAACTATTTTCCACAAGTTTCCTAACCTAAATTTTTTTTCGAGAAATAAATAGCTCAAATAATTTTAAATTGCAATCTAGCTCATATAATTTATAAAATTTAAGTATTTTTAAAGCTGAACGTTTTGAAGTGACAACTTCTATTAGCCCGTTGGGCACTTCAGCTTGACTATGTTTCTGAAATCTCGAACTTTTAGTGTAGACACAAATCAGAGCGTGGAGAGGGATAGGCGATACATAGTATATATAGACAAGTAAGCGGCAGTTTCCGTGTTAAAATGTAGCTAGTAACGAAATCCTGAAGGCAACTCGCCCGGAAACCGTGCTCTTTTTACCGCGACCGGCATAAAATTTTTTTTTATAAACTTCGCGCTATTACAGACTAGGAACGTTTTACCTGGTTACTCAAAGTGCCTTGTAATAGTATCGCTTCTCGGCCTCTTGGCTAAGATTAAAGTGTAAGCGGTTCTTATCAGCTTAATGTGTGAGTATAGTGTGAATCGTCGAGTGTTTTAACGGTCTTCTGCTTTAATTATTTGATATTGCTTGGTGCGGTCATCGGGGAACATTGTTGTGTGCTGCCACTTGCGATTACGAACTACTAGCCCATAGGTAGTTTACTCATCGTAACATCGAGTATATTGTACATCGGTGAGAGTTTTAACAGTTTTTATTAGGGCGTTTGAATAATTTTAGTATTATTTGAATAAATTAACAGTAAATTAAAAAAAGTCCAAATTATAACTTAAAATTATTGTCTTATTTTTTGATAGTACTAAAATTTCTGTTATAAATATTACGTCACCTCTTTTCACATGATATATACACGAAAGTAACTCATGATATAAATAAGAATGTTGAATTTTCTTTGTTGGCTTCGTTAATAAAGAAAGTCGGTAAGTACATTGACAGTTACAATTATATTTATTATTATTTGAGGATTTTTCCATAACTTTTTTAAGTGGAAAATTTATAACCTTTGATTAAGCATTTTAAAATCTGATAGACAAGAAAGGAAATTATATTATTTATTGAAAAATTAACACTTTAAGATAATTAACAATTACATTTTTTTTTAAGTTTCTACAATTTCTTAATATAAACTTTAAGAAATTTAAAACCATATAAATTTTTTTTTTAGTCAAAGCTAAAGACTTTACTCTATTTTGAATTAAACAAATGGAATATGGTCAATTTTCATATTGATTATTTATAATTTGATATAATTAGATTATATACATGCTTAAAATTTAAAAAAAACGTGTAATATATAATGTGAGAAAATATATTATAAATATAATGTTCTTCAGATTTACTGATAACTGAAAATATACTTAAATTACTTTCAATTTTTAGGAGTTAAGAATAATAAAAATTTATTATTTGAATAATTAATTTGCAATTTCAAAATATGATATAATATTTTTTGACAATATATTGACTTGTGTAATTTGTTGACCCTTATTCTCCTCTAATATTAATACTGATAAAAATATAAATCAGTCATAGAAGTTATCACTTCCAACGTGTGGTCTTAAAGCACACCCAATTTTTTGTACTTAAACTTTGGTCCAAAGAAAGTAAATAAATTTACATTAGTTAAAACAAACAAATTTAATTAGTAATTAATCATTGAATGAAGGTTGAAATAGTAATACTTTCAATGCTTCTTGTTTTTAGACATGTTGTGTGTGTCATTTAAATAAACATATAGAAATGTCCAGCCAGCTCACACTAGCAAAGACATTGAGTAACAGAGGGGAGGAATAAGCTAACCTTTTACCTTAAAACCTGAGTGTAAGTATAGTCGTCTTCTTTCATAGCCATCTGATAACGGATAACACTTTCTCTTGCTGCAATGGGTGTATGACCTTTAGCAATGCTTTGTCTAGGAACTGCGATATCCGGACTATCCAAGAGCAACTAAACATCAAACAATTTAGCTTTATCATTGATACTATGAACCTCCCTGATGTCACACATATTTTTAAAACATTTTATTTAATTATTTTATTGAAGCCCAGTTCTGTACATGAGTCAAAGAGAAACATATACTATCATAGGCTATAGAGTCCTGCATTTGTTTGAACTGGCAACCAAGTCCCTTTTATATGATTTTTCTACTTCCTCCTCTTTATTTAAACAATACTTTTTACTATTCATGTTCTACCTCATTAAGTCTATCTTCTTACACTTGTTGCAGGCCTATACTTATACTTATTACCGCATAGCAAAATCTAATCATTTCATGCATAATTTTTGTCAATCATTTTAATATATTTTAATATGTTACAAAACCATTTCTGAATAATAAAAATAATAATATTTTTACGTGAAAAAAATTTATTTATTAATAAAAAATGTCAATAGTGAAAATTAATCATATTATTCAATGATTTTTATTTATTTTTTAAAAATGAGCTTGTACCGGTTTCCGCTTTGATGTTAATCGGGAAAGCCGGATCAGCGTATATTTGCATCGACTTCATAAGTATATGGAAGGCGGGTCTGAAACTGTCGATGCAAAATGGACGTTAGCCACAACCCAGAGGAATTAATTTATTATCAACCCTGATTTTACCCGATTGCCTTAAGCCGTAGTCACCAAATCCGATTCCGCCAGCTTTTAACGAGCGCTAAATTAATTAAATATACATATCTAAATATTACACCTTAACTGAATCTAACACTAGTCACCATATTCACGCGATAGGCTTGCAACCGAACTGAACTTATTACCCCTAAATACTATTTACGAGTGCGCGATTTGTTATAATTATACGTTACGCGAATACCGATTAATAAATATATAATTACTTTGCTTAAGGCATAATATTAAACGTTACAGTGAGCCTAGAAGTTTGTAGCCGACGGACGCTGTGGACCTGCTGCTAGCGTATAGTTGTTGCGTCGGCACTCCTAACTAGACTGGTTTTTTAGGTCAATGTCAAGTACAAGGTTGATTCATACGCGCATGCGCGCACTAGTATAGCTCCAGGCAAGGACTTAGGATAAGTCGTTGCAGTCTCCCCCCCTTGCGAGAAAAAAAAAAAAAAAATAATTTATTAATTTTAGGTGAGGTATTGGGGGTTAGAGGATGGTAGGTTATGGCAGATTTCATAGACAATTGAATTATCTGCAAAAATAAGAAAATAGACGCCCTAATCGCGACCAGACTATAATTTGTGGATGTAATATTGAATCTACTGGTTTTTAAACTAGGGAGGCATAACGAATGCTGTATTCTCCCTGGCACTTGCTTTTTTAATGATTTACGGTACGTTGATAATTTGATTATGACAAGGTATGGATTTATATATTATGGTTAAGGTTTAGGTGTTTGGTAAATAGTTTAGGTTGATTCTATTACTTTTCGTGGTGATGATAAATTTTGATATGGCACATGCCTTTGATTTATATATCCCTTTTTTATGTTGTTGTTTTTTTTTTGTTCGGGATGTACAATTAAAAAATTATTACGCTAAAGAGTGATGGAATAGTTTGAGGTTATAGGGTGAATTTGGTGGTTCTTACATATAATACTATAAACTATTTTTGGTTGGTACTTAACTTAAATTTTTAATCTATGGTTTTTTAGGTGGGAGTATTATTGAGGATTAAGTGGCATGGTTGAAGAACGGATTGAAATGTTTTGAGATTTTATTATATTTTGGTGTAGGAAAAATTTGAAAGGAGTGATATTATTGAGGAGAAATTGGTTGTATTTGAATTTATGAAGGGATTAATGTAGAATTAGGATTTAGTAATGAAAAGGATAATTTAGGATGGGTGTAAATTCGTTTGCTGACTATTGCGTAGGACGAAAAGTTGTAGATATATATGCTCATTAACCAGCAAGAAAGAATGATGATATTGCAGTTGTTATCGTCGTTAAATACTTTTTATGGTTTTTTTTTT
>JAGFPH010000744.1:239531-251434 GCA_018207615.1 Philaenus spumarius
TTTTTTTTTTTTTTTTTTTTTTTTTTTTTTTTTTTTTTTTTTTTTGTCTCTATTAGTTGTTGATCTTCCGCTGGGATTTTTTACTTTGAGTCATATATGTGGCAGTTCTTGATGATCTATTGCTGTTGGTGTTGTTGTTTACGAATTTTTGGTTTAGGTGAGGTATTATGATATTTTGGCAATTTAGTTTTAGGTTTTTTGTTAGGTGAGGGTATTTTTTTGAGTGAAGGTTAGGTAATGGTGTAAATTTGGTATTTAGGTATAGGTGTATAGGTATAGGTTTATAGGTGTAGGTATAGGTATAGGTAATCTATTTGACTTATGAACTAAAATTTTCTCTTAAAACTATTGAATTTACTAAAGTTATCTTAAAATTAAATTACCAAAATTGTTCATCACCAATAACGCGACATGATTAAGATAAATTGAAGTTAATTATTGTTGGGTTTTGTGGGTAAAGGATGGTTATAAGGTTATTGGGTTTTCGCGTTATATAATAAAAGCAAGTGCGGTGATTAGTGCAGAAGAAAAATATAAAATTGGGTGTAAGCGCTGAAGTTAATAGATTTATAAAAAAGATGACCAAAAATTTTATAAACATAAAGACACAAACAAGAAAAAACACAAAAACCAAAGTATGGTTTAATTACTATTTAGGGCACAGTTTCGGCTGGTAGGCTGAAACTGGCGAAACGACAACCATCGATAAACACAAAAATGTTTATCATGAGACACAACAAAAATATCACAATATATATGTAATGGATAGAATATAGGAATTTGTTTTTTTTAAATTACAAGTCGAGGCACGAATTTAAGTATATAACATTTTGCCTGCGCAAGATTGATTGAAAGAAATTGTTGTTTCCCGTTCTACATGTCGTTTTGGTAACTTACGTCGTGTTAATTTTGCTTACGTGGAGCTCGACGCGTCGTCCTGGATTGGATTATCTCACGTCGATTGGTTCGCACGGTACATTGTAAAGCACGACGTAATCAAGGGGTGGGTTCGATTTATTTCAATATTGACTTAAGTACTATATCGAATTCTTAAATACTAATTCCGTATATATATATATGTGTATAAAACTAACTTATAAACTAAGACAGACCAGAGTGGTAGATAGATAGTAAAGAGATAGTAGAGAGTATAACAAAATGTTGTATGTTCTGATGTGGATGGATAGATGATTTGGGATAAAAAAAATCTGTTGTAAATATTGTTGTTGACTCTAAGTTAAGGAAGGTTTTGAGAGGATGCAAATATAAAGATTCTCTGGTAGTTGGCCTAACTACTTTTTCCAAAAGTCGTCATCATTTCCAAATATCTCCGGTGTAAAGCTCATAGCAATTATTTGAGAATAAAAAAAACATTTTAATGCAATGAAGTTAATGTTATATCCAATGAACAAAATTAAAAATAATAGTCTAAGAAAAGGAGCTGGTTACACACGGCGATACATATAAAAACGACTGGACGTTTGGTGAGACCTTATAAATGTAATGGGAAAAAAAATTTTGATGGATCTGAAAAAGGACTCTAATCTTCGAATAGTTGTTACGTCTTGTTAGGTAGAGGTAAGCCCTCGTAAGAGATTACCCAAGCCATACCTATCGACCGAACGAAACCATCGATAGATTAGAGGTGTGTGCTATTGCTATAATTTAGAAGAATGAAATATGAAATAAGAAATAGCTTATAATCTAATATCACCGATCGGAGCTAGGTGTTCGGCAAAGGCAGGTCGGAACGATCGGGTTGATAATTAGATTGGAGGGGGGGTAACATGTAGAACAAAGAAAAGGTTGCTGAATCAATTAATTGGGCGGTTGTAACCGGTGGGGTTGAAATATCTTTTGAGGTGTGAAATGTGCGCCGTCTTGACCAATTTGGAAGTCCGGGGATCAATCAGCCTGACGGTGACGGGTGTAGTAAAACCAGAATGTGTTTTATCAAACATAATTAGTAAATTATCAAAATAGCAATGACACAAAATAATGTTTAATATTTGAAATCATTTTATTCAATCGCTCGTGTTAAATATACCGCTTTTCGTCTGTTCACCAAAGTCAAGCAACATTGGCTGTGCACGTATTTAGATGGGTGACTGCTTTGCAACACCACAAACTATTTATTTTTCACTAATATAATGAAATATCACACTGATTTGAATAAAAACCCCGAACAACAAAACAAGGAACAAAAACAATAACTAAACAACTAAATTGTAAGTTATGTTTAATACGCTACCCTTATGTATATTTCGATGACATGGTCATCATCCTCAGAGGGTTTTAACACTACTAAAAGTCAAGTCAAGTCTTAGTGATTTTGTCGCCACAGTGCTCTTTTATTTGTTTAATGGTGAAATATCTAATAATATGAATAGAAATGACAAGAATAATTGATTTAAATGATAAAACAGGAGTTTTTGAACGCCTATAAGTTTCTTTATTCTCCTAGGCCACGCGACCAGTACTCGTAGAAGGGTCTCTACTAACTACTCAGATACAACAAATGGCCATAGGCAATGACTAAATCCCCTCTTTTCCAATGTAAGGTGAATAGTGCATGCCGCGCTCAGTCATGGGGATGGACATATCTTGCGACGTTAACCGCTCAGCACGGAACATGTTAAGCTATTCTTGGGTGAGTTCCAGGTCTATAAAATGTTCCCCTGATATGATGTACTGTGGTCGGTAACTTTTTATAAAACTATTTTAAAGGAACAGAGTAGTACAATGGTTAAAGGTGTTGATCTAGTCTGCTGTAGTTGGAACTTCAATACAGTTTTGTAGGTCCAGCCTAGTTACTGGAGTTTGATTTATTCGTGCTATATGATATTTCCCCTTTTCATAAGTGTAACTGAACATTACTTTTCTCAATCAATAAATTCCCTCACAAGAATTTTCTCTGACAATCATATACAGTAGAGTCCCACTATTCAGAACCCCGCTATTTCGAAAATCCGCCTATTCCGAACAGAGATCAGAAAAAAAAATTTTTTTAAAAACTAAAACAGGAAAAATTAAAAAAGTTCGTGAAAAAACGTGCATTTATTGTTATACAAATAAGTTAAATAGAGACATGCATAAAGCCTAAGCTTGATGAAATCGCCTGAAACCAAATTGGAATGAAAGCTTGGTTTTTTCTTCTCGTTTTCTATTCGTTTTATGGGAAGGAAGCTATGGCAACAAGCGTCCAGTGAAACGGATACCGGGTCCTTCAGAAAGAAGGAAAGATTAGATACTAGTAATTTTGTTGCCATCTGCCAGTTGCTTTCATCCGTTTTTCTCCTTCATTTTCGTTATCTCGAAGGAATTTGTTTTTATCGAACTTTTTTCAAGATAAGGTGGTAGTAACGGACAGACTGAGGGATAACAAAATGCACAGTTCGAACGACCTACCCCTTTCATTCCATTTTTAGAAGAAAACGGAATCGTAAAGCAACAGAAGGAAATAACCCCGGATGATGTAAACCTACACTATTAGAGCGAGGTGAAGAGCATTTGCTGCGTCTACGTGTGATATGAGTTCAGTTGGAGCGTTCACCTCAAATAGCGGGACTCTATTGTATACAAATATTTAAACTATATGATTATTTTACAAAAATCTTGTATTTTACTATACAAATATATGAAATTTACAAAATTTACGATATTACATCCATCTGACCACACTTGTTGATAAAGACACTGTTTGTTATGTAATTTGTTAATTAATTTAACAGCAATATCAATTTAGAATTGCCTCAACTGTCACAAACTGATTTAGAATGGCTCGATGTTTGACGTTTAGCCGTTCAAGTTTTTGGTTCGAGTTTGGTAAAAAATGATTTTGCCCTTATTTTAATACCAATAGAAAAATCCAAATTTTCTTGTGCTTATTACTTACTGTATCTCCAGGAGCATCTTCTTTCTTCTCATCTGTGCTTCCAGTCCCACTGCCGAGATTGTATTTATTGAGCCAATGGAAATCAGGAGTTGTTCCTCTCTTCTTGCTCACTGCTGAAAACCAAAAAGAAAATTCAGAATCTATTCTAAGTTCGCAAAGTTATCCATAGTGAAAATAAAATTCTTCTAAAAAGAAAAATACCTGTTTCATAACAAAATATAATATTCAACAATTTGTTTATCATATAAAATTGTATTGTATTATTTCGGGAGCCGAGGAAAAATAAGAAAAAAGTGCATATAACTTAGTAAGCTCAAAGTAATCTGGTCTTTGTGCGGGTCGATTCGGCTGGTTTGATAACAAGACAGTTGATAATAATAAAACAATGATAATAATTTATTAGTGTTAAATAAAAACAAATTATAGTGCCATAAGTATCCGTATATTATATAATTTGGACTGTTAAGTAAAATTATATGAAAATTGTGCAGTCACTGTCTATGTATTATGTATTCGTCTAAAATTTATTATGACCTCAAATTAATTGGTGGAAAAATACTTAAATATAAAAACAATTTATAAGAAAGCATATGGCTATAAACAATTTAAAAAAATGCTATTTAACATACAATTTTTAAAGTAATGTGGTCTTAAGTTATACTGAGTTATATTATTTCCATGAGAATAAGCTTATTATTTGTAAAGTAGATCACGTATTATCAAAAACTAATTCATGTACTGATATTATATAAATTTCATAAAATTATTTTATATCGATAAACGAGCAAAGACGATCCAGTTTACTGAATCTGGATTAAAGCGAGCCTACTGTGTAGGTCCAGAAACCCTTCACTTTCTTTGTGTCGGTCATTTTGTGTTTTCACAAAAAAATATGGCTTTAGAAAATTAGATGAAATATTGAATGAAGATTTGGTATAATATTTATTATTTATATAGGCTATAGGAATAACTTTTACCAACTTACCAGAAAACCAAGACATTGTTTTGTACATATCGGATATTGAATGCCATTAAGATTAAAAAACTATACAACTGCCAAGTCACTTCCAGCTAACATGACAGATAAAATTAAACTAATAAACTTGAACTGTATGATTTTAATTAATTATATAATCAGATAAAATGTTTAGTCTAACAATAATTAAATAACACAGCGTGGTTTAGTAAAACTACTTACTATGTACTGGCATGAATTTTATAATTATTTAAAAGGAAAGGAAAAGACTTTAGCATTTTTCCAGGCTGCTTGGAAATTAAAGTGGGAATTAATTCTAAAATTTAAATATTCTGCTTTTTGTTAAAAAAATTATTATTTAAAAAAATGCTCTCTTTTTTAAGATTTTATTATATTATCATTATTTAACCATGAGTAAAAGACGAAAAGCAAAATAAAAGTATTAAGTAGGATCTGAGTGCTTTTTCTTCTAATTCATTTGGTTTTTTCCACTGAAAAATGTATCCTAAAAGTTTCTAAATGTAGTAAGCACATTTAATAAATTTTAATACCAACGCATACAAGTTTTCTGTTATCAAACACTGTGCATTTTTTTGTAATGATCAATTGTAGCGTAATGTGAATTATTTCCCCATTTTCAAAAATTCATATCTTTGTTCACAGTCAAATATAAATTTTGAAATTTTTAGTAGTATCATATAGGTGTACAATGTGCAAAAATCAAATTTTTATATTCAGTCCCACCAGAGATAACTAGCCTCAAACTTTACAATAATTACAGATTTTCAAATTTCAAAAATTTATAAAAAAATAAGGAAACATTTGTCAGTGTCCTTGATCTACATAAGGCTAGTAGTTTATGATATCTAACTAGAGAGAAAAAAAACTTTGATAAATCATTCCTTGGTTATTATTTTTGGGTCTAAAAAGTAGATTTTCTACATTTTCAACACAAAACTGGGTCTTTTCTGTTATATCCCTGCATTTACAAACTATTTTCTATAGAATGAGGACTAATCGGGTAGAAATACAAATAATAATTTTAAAAATACCTAAAAGGTTCTAACCTAACCTATTTAGTCACAGTATGTTTACCTGTATTCAACATTTAACAGTAAAATGTAAAACAACGTCGTTGTCTGCAAAAATATTAGGCTAGAGTTGAATAGTAAAGTTACGCGTTTGCAATAACCCTTGTCTAATATCAACAAAAACTGGAAACTTCCTTCCTTATATGTTATGGAGTAGATATAAATAGTTATTTGGACATTCCTGATTAATCCTCATTTTATAGAAAATAGTTTGAGAATAGAAAATAGTGTTGGAAAATAGTTTGTAAATGCGGGGATATAACAACTTTACTATTCGACTCTAGCCTAATATTTTTGCAGACAACAATGTTGTTTTACATTTTACTGTTAAATGTCGAATACAGTTAAACATACTGTGACTAAATAGGTTAGATTAGAACCTTTTAGGTATTTTTTTTATTATTATTGTTGCATTTCTGTTGCCATGTTTAAAAATTGTTTATTGTTTTTTTACCAACAATTTATACATTTAAATGGTGAGTAAATATTATATTTCACATTTGTAGTTCTATTCCGATTAATGCTCATTCTATGGAAAATAGTTTGTAAATGCGGGGATATAACAGAAAAGACCCCACAAAACTTTGGAGGTAATTTTGAGTGGTTATTTTTGAATTTAGGTTTTTTTTTGTGTAATAAACAATGTTGTAGAGGAGACTTTTCTAAAGACAATCATGTCAATTTCAATGTTGTAACTTAAAGCAGTGCAGAGCTATTCAAATTATTGCTAATGTCTCCAAATTGAAAAACCGACGTGCGCTTACAAATAAAAATGGCTGCCATTCTGTAATGGTGCAAGGTAAAAATTTTTTTTTACTGTTTTGAACTTCTCAATTGTAGGGTAATCACAGATAAAAAAATCCAAATATTTAAAAATGGTCAAGCAAGCAACTTATTTTTTATTGGGTCACTTGACTTGGATTGACCCAGGTAGGTTAAGAATTTTTGTTATTTTATATGTAGAAAATATTTTGCTTGTATTTTTTACAAGACATTATTTTTATAAAAAGAATATTATTAGTTTATTTTTAAGTTAACAATTTTAAGTTTATTATTATTAAATACTTAGTTTGTTACAAAACGTACCACTTGATAATATTTGAAAATCAAACTAATCAGCAAAAAATATTAGTAAAACAAAAGCACACAGTTTAAGTCTGTATACAAATACAGAATAAAATGTTGCTTCAATTAATTGTTTTACATCTAATAGTTTGTTAACAGTTATCCTCACAATTATAATGAAAACAGGTCACTGTTAATGTATATTACAATTACAAACACTTCTGAAGTGTACATTTTTTCCCTCAAATCTTTCTTTTCTGCCTAACTACTATCAACAACCGTGTCATCTTCTTTCTCATTTTTATTGTACAAACAAATAATAAAATAACATAATTATAACTAAAGGAATAAGATGTGCCCACAAGGGCCTAAGTTTGTGATTAAGCACTAGTTCGCTTACTAGTAGAGAAATAATTTATTCTTTCTTTGACATTTTACAAAACTATGCTCTCCCAGATTACGCTTTCCCAAACTTAAGAAAAACATTATACAGTATTCCGAACCCCGCTATTCCGAAAATCTACCTATTCTGAACAGAGTTCAGAAAAAATACCAATTTTTTTAAACATAAAAAACAAGAGAAATTGAAAAATGTACATTTATTGTTATACAAATAAGTTTAATAGAGACATACATAGAGCCTAAGCTTGATGAAAACGCCTGAAACCAAATTGGAATGAAAACTGGTTTTGTTTCCTTCACGTTTTGCAGTAAGCTTCCGGCGAAAAGGTCACAGGGTCCTTCAGAAAGAAGGAGTGTTGTTGCCACCTGCCAGTTGCGTTCATCCTTTTTTCTCCTCCGTTTTCGTTATCTCGAAGGAATTTTATTTTTTTCTCAATCTTTTTTCAAGAAGATGCGGTACTAATGGACAGACTGCGAGATGACAAAACGGACAGAGTGAACAATCTATCACCTCCCTTCCGTTTTTAGAAGAAATAGGAATCATAATGCCACAAAAGAAAAAAAAAACAGATGGTGTAAACCTACACTAAGGTGAGGTCAAGAGCATTTGCCCCGTCTACGTGTGATATGAGTTTAGTTTGAACATTCACCTTTCCTCTTAGCCAATCAACACTGTATAGAACTGACACTAAGACACTAGCAGATGTCCCCGCACTTAATTTACAGCTTAACAAGTCAATACATTGATATTATTCATGAAATCCGCATATTCCGAATTCCCGCTAAACCGAACATTGTTCGGTCCCAATTAGTTTGGAATAGCGGACTCTGCTGTGATAAGAAATTCATCAATGAATCTTATATAGGCTACTTATAGCTATTTTGGCTTCATAAACAAATTAAAATTATTAACTGAAGCAAAAATGAATCCTGTAAAGTCTATAATAGTTTATAGTTAAATGGTACACGTTATTGTAATATAATTTTTGCAGTTTCGAAACATTAATCAATAAATGCTCTACAATTATGTTAATAAATAAAATGCCTCCCTTGACTGTTGTATATATTAACTATGTCACCTAAAGTTTATTTCTCAATAGTTTGGAATAAGGGATAATTTTTGGGGAAATTTCATGTTTTACTTTAAAAATATTTCAATTAGGTCATCTTCCTGGGCGCTAAAATACTCCTTTGAGTTCATCCTGAGAATCACATTGTACTCCACAAGTATATTTTTTAACTGGCTGAGTATCTCAACCAAAATTAAGATAAACCCATTCCATTTCCCAATAAAAAGTTCATTACTAAAGATCAGAGATTTAAATGAATATTGTTGATTATTTCAGAAACAAATGAAAATGAAAATCATTCAAACTTACTTTCAATTGACCTGAACACTTCTCCGACAAAGTTGCTCGTCTTTATGCCAGGAACCATTTCAAAAAGCAGTTTCAATTTACGTGATGTTATATGAACATATACATCGGTCCCGTCTTGAGATTTGCTGTCTGGATCTGTAACAAAACCAAAATTTATTCAATTACCGGAGGAATTATCTGTGTTCTTCCTACACTAATCTCTAAATCTGTGTCTGAAGAACAGTTAAAGTTCGCAAGTTAACTTACACTAAAAATTAAACAAACTTCATACCGTATTTTCATATAATAAACCACTTGTATTTAAAGTCAACTCACCTAATTCACATCTGAATTCCAAGTCTATCGGTAATACTCTTTCTATGGTCAAATCTGTGAAAGTTAACGGTGGTATTTGAGTAGAAAGAAGGACAAAGAGTGCAAAGTTTCCATCTCTTTCGACCAATGCCAGAATCCTTGAAGTACGGACCCATCCTTGCATGAGACTGGCATCATGCGTCTAAGATTTACATTAAGGATTGTAATAATTTAGTACAATAATGCATAGATTACATAATTGGCTAGGTAGTTTTATTTATAATATTTTTCTGACATTAAAAAACTTGTTATAACATTAATCCATAGACTGCTCCTTATTTGTGAAATTTAAATTGACAAAAGTTGAGTGATAAAAATTAACACTAAACCTTTAAGTTGTTACTCTAGTATATTTGCTTAATCATTAAGGTGCGTATACACTTGTGCGCTTCGTGACGCACGCGCAACGAGTTCTGTAAGTTAGTACAAGGTGTTGGAGCTACGCACGAACCGTGTGCGCATGTCGCATCACGATCCATCTCCTGTCGGTTTTTTCAATGAACCCTTTGTATGTTCGCAGATCAGATTTGGACGTGTGTTTGAGAGGTTTGTAGTTTTTCGTGTGCACTGATTGTTGATTGCTTTGTGAGTTATGGAGTGGTCAGAAGAAAAAATAATTAAGTTAATCGATGCCTATCAGAAAAACCCTCTTCAGTGGAATCCAACTAATTTGCAACTAATTTCTCATTATCATCAAAATCATTCCTCAGTTGCCTATTAGTTTTAAAAACCCTTTTGTATATATTCGATATTTTAATTCTAGTCTGAAATTAGAAAGTAAATTCAATTTCAATAAATAACTGGCCAACAGATTGTGAATTTTAAAATTCTTTAGTTTAATAAAAATATTTATCATAAATTACTTCTTGATTATTTCAAGTATTCTTTATTTTAATGTATAGCTAGCCTGTACAACGATCTTAAAATTACAATATTAGCCGAATTTTTGAAGAAAATAAGAGCTATTACACTCGACCCAACTTGAAAATTACTTTATATATATATATATATGTTTTATTCAGCTGGATTATTAAGTGGTAGTAAATATGCTTCAAAATTGCTGATATTTTGGTGAAAGGGCCCTAGAAGGATTCTTCAGATACACTTTTTTTTGTTTTTCGATCCGATTCAAAATGGCGGAGTTATAGCGATTAATCGTTTTTGGGTAAGGATTTAAGGGTATATAAGTATATGGGTTTTTCCAACCTTGATAAAATGGTAGTAAATATGCTTCAAAAAAGCTGAAATTTTAATGAAAGGGTCCTTGTAAGATTTCCCAGACACAAATTTTTTTATTTTTCAATTTGACACAAAATGGCGACCGTGTTTGATTCAAACCAAAATGGCAAAGCTAGAGTGAGACAATTGTATGATTTCTCCCAATCATAAGCCCGTATGCAGTTTTTGAGCTATATCGTTCGAAAGGTAATTAAATTTACTACAATGCTGTGCTAAGGTATTTCAGGTACAGTCCCCGGAACAAGGAAAAAAATTGATAAGAAACTCCCGATAAATGATTTTTTCATTATCCATGTTAGGTTTTTGTGCAATTTCTCCCACTCATAAGCCCGTGTGCAATTTTTAAGCTATACAGTTCGAAAGGTAATTACATTTACTACAATCCTGTGCAAAGGTAATTCAGGTACAGTTCCCGGAACAAAGAACAAAATTGATAGGAAGCTCCAGTTAAATAATTTTTTCACTATTCGTGTAAGGTTTTTGCGCGCAAAATCTCCCACTCATAAGCCTGTGTGCAATTTTTGAGCTATATCGTTCGAAAGGTAATTAAATTTACTACAATCCTGGGAAAAAGTAATTCAGGTACAGTCCCCGGAACAAAGAACAAAATTGATAAGAAACTCCTGATAAATGATGTTTTCATTATCCGTGTAAGGTTTTTGTGCAATTTTTCCCACTCATAAGTCCGTGTGCAATTTTTGAGCTAATATATCGTTCGAAAGGTAATTAAATTTACTACAATACTGTGCAAAGTTAACTCAGGTACTGTCCCCGGAACAAAGAACAAAATTGATAGTAAACTAAAGTTAAATGATTTTTTCACTATTCGTGTAAGGTTTTTGCGCAAATTCTCCCACTAATAAGACCGTGTGCAATTTTTGAGCTATATCGTTCGAAAGGTAATTAAATTTACTACAATACTGTGCAAAGTTAATTCAGGTAAAGTCTCTGGAACAAAGAACAAAATTGATAGGAAACTAAAGTTAAATGAATTTTTCACTATTTGTGTAAGGTTTATGCTCAATTTCTCCCACTCATAAACCTGTGTGGAATTTTTAAGCTATATCTTTCAAAAGGTAATTAAATTTACTACAATCCTATGCAAAGGTAATTCAGGTACAGTCCCCGGAACAAAGAACAAAATTGATAGGAAACTCCTGATAAATAATTTTTTCATTATCCGTGTAACGTTTTTGCTCAATTTCTCCCACTCATAAGCCCGTGTGGAATTTTTAAGCTATATCTTTCAAACGGTAATTAAATTTACTACAATCCTGGGCAAAGGTAATTCAGGTACAGTCCCCGGAACAAAGAACAAAATTAATAGGAAGCTCCTAATAAATGATTTTTTCATTATCCGTGTAAGGTTTTTGCTCAATTTCTCCTACTCATAAGCCCGTGTGCAATTTTGAGCTATATCGTTCGAAAGGTAATTAAAGTTACTACAATCATGTGCAAAAGTTATTTAGGTACAGTCGCCGGAACAAAGAACAAAATTGATA
>JAGFPH010000744.1:251444-271870 GCA_018207615.1 Philaenus spumarius
CAAAAGTTATTTAGGTACAGTCGCCGGAACAAAGAACAAAATTGATACGAAGCTCCAAATAAATGATTTTTTCACCACCAGTGTAAGATTTTTGCACAATTTCTCCCACTCATAAGCCTGTGTGCAGTTTTTGAGCTATATTGTTCGAAAGGTAATTAAATGTAGCTACTACAATCCTGTGCAAAGGTAATTCAGGTAAAGTCCCTGGAACAAAGAACAAAATTGATAGTAAACTCCTGATAAATGATGTTTCCATTATCCTTGTAAGGTTTTTGCGCAATTTCTTCCACTCATAAGCCCGTGTGGAATTTTTAAGCTATATATTTCAAAAGGTAGGCTAATTAAATTTTCTACAATCCTGTGCAAAGTTAATTCAGGTACAGTCCCCGGAACAAAGAACAAAACTGATAGGAAACTCCTGATAAATGTTTTTTTTTTTATTATCAATGTAAGGTAATTGGGCAATTTCTGCCAATCATAAACCCGTGTGCATTTTGTGAGCAATATAATTCGAAAGGTAATTAAATTTTCTACAATCCTCTGCAAAGTTATTTCAAATACAGTTTCCGGAACAAGGAACAAAATTGATAAGAAGAAACCCGATAAATGTTTTTTTCATTATCAATGTAAGGTAATTACGCAATTTCTCCCACTCATAAATCCGAATGAAATTTGTGAGCTATATCATTCGAAAGACAACTAAATTTACTATAATCCTATGCAAAGGTATATTTGGAACAGTTTCCGCAAGAAGGAACAAAATGCATAGGAATCTCTCATTATATAATACTAGTTATTCCCTGTTAAGAAAATTCGGCTATAGTAATGCGGCAGTGCTGCTTACGGGTTTTTTTATAACAACGAAGGCTATTTAACTTCAGGCCTATTTCACATTTGTTTAAATTAAAACCCAACTTAGAGGCTTATGATTAACTTACTACTGTACCAGCAATGTAGCATATAGAAAAAGGTATGTATAATTTATTTACACACCTGAATTGAGCGCAAATTGCAGTGCGGAAATAAGTGTCCTGTTTAGAAATGGGAGGCCCAATATTTTGCAGCAGGTTGCACGGCGCGAGAGTATATACGCACCTTTAGATTAAATTGAATCTCGTAACAAATCAAATTTTATAGTTGCGCTATAAAAGTTGTGTAATTAATCCTACATGGTCTAAAGGAAAGAGTTTTACATTATTCATTCAAAAACTTATAAAATACAAATAAATAAAAAAGAAATACAATAGTTGGCAGCAGTTCGGTGATGCATGTGTACAATAGTAATGAAATATATAGTGATTATTATTACAGCTGGCGATCTTGACAAAATAATGGTTTTAACTTAATTATTTTTGGGATTATTAATAACAAAATTAAAATAATACTTCAAAGATTATTTAAAATAATGGCTTAAGAATTAAGAACATTAATTCTTTGGTTAGGCGTAACAAATATTGTTTCTGAATAAAAGGATACTATAACTGCTTGCTCTCCTCCACTTAATTTAGTTTGTACCAATGCTGTCAAGTCTGAGTTAGCCATTTCTGAGAAGGCCTAACGCTGTATCTCCAGACGTACAAACCTGCAAAAAATAGAGTTGAATTTATATATTTATAAGTAAGCCTAGTCTAACATTCACAGTTTGTTAAGTGATAAATCTTATTTTAAAACTGAAATAACAATTAACAAATTTGTGTTTCTTACCGTCAACGTTATCCAATTCTTACTTTAAGAAACGTGTTACTGTACAGCTGTTTCACGATTAATCTCATTTTCAAACCACTGCACACGAAACACATTAAAATACAAAACACACTCAGTTCACACACGATAATTCTACGTCCATTTGCCAACAAGTTGTAAATATGTTGGACGCTTTGTGTATTTTGTGTACTGTTTTATTTTTGACGATGTCCCAATGGACGTAGAATTATCGTGTGTGAACTGTGTGTGTTTTGTATTTTAATGTGTTTTGTGTGCAGTGGTTTGAAAATGTGATTAATAGTGAAACAGCTGTAATACGTTTCTTAAAGTAAGAATTGGATAATGGAGACGGTAAGAAACACAAATTTGTTAATTTGAATTACGTTCTCCGTAGCTAAATAACTTTAAATTGAAATAAAAAGCAACATGAAGACCTCATACCGAGCTAGAGTCACTCCTACTTCTCCAGTCTTTTATCTTCGATAATTAGCCTATATTAATTTAGTCTAACGTAAAAGTAGCCTATTGGTGACATTTTGGTAAGAAAGACATTTTCTATGCCTTTTCAAATAAAAAATATATTTTTATTATTGCATTAAGCCTCAATAAGATGTAACTAAAAAAATTAGGGCTAAACTACTATTTTAAACTACATGGTGTTTGAAAAAGAACTCCCTAGTTTTATGTATAAATTTAATGGTGAAATTAATAAAAAACAATATTTTAACGAGTATTATACAATGAAAGAGGATACCTTAGTAAATCCATTTGTTGCCCTATGTCGAGATGTTGATGTCACGGATCTTTTCCGCAAAAACAACATTTTTAATGTAACCTCAAAAGAAAAAGCCAAGTGGGGTTACGTCTGGGCTACATGGTGGCCAAGAGAAGATAGTTTACAAGAGCGGGGGGTTTCTTTTGGCCCGCTCTTGTTTACAACTATCTAGAGAAACAGAAGATAACATAGCTTAGAAGTGTAGAGGAAGTGGTTAACATAGAGGATATTTAAAAGGCTGGACAACATTAGTATGCTAGGCCTACTGTTAAAAACCAAACCGGATACACTTAAAAGTATGTTAATATATAAATATTGTGTTAAAAAACAGTACCCTAAGGTTACAAGGCTATTTTCATAACATCTACCTTTTCTGTTTGTGAATACCAACATATAATATCCTGTAGCCAACGTAACACACTATGTAAACAGATAATTGGTTAAAGTTGACCAGTAGCTGCCCTAGCAGTTCAATTTTGGCTACTAAAACTGAAATGTTCCCCGTAAGATTGCTGGACAAAACCAAATAACCGGCTACTTAGGCCTAATAAGGTTATGTCACAATTTTATGGGTCTGGAATAATAACAATATTTGAAAACTAACAGTTTGCGTTGTAGGCTAAGTAATGCAATTATAAATGAAACAGTAGGAAAAACTAAATAAGTTATGAGCAGCAAACAATATTATTTATAGAGTAGGTCTAGGAAATCTAAGTTTACCTCAATCCTTACACTGTTCAGGTTATGCACAGTAGGGTTAGGCTTATATGGCAGTTAATGGATCAAATTAATGTGATATCTACCTAACACAAATTTTGAAAAGTGTAATGATTTCGTCTTTAAAGTAAGTTGATTAAATAGTAGCCTAGGGCCTACTAAAGTTTCAATCGGCCAGACTAATTTTCCTTATTAAAAAAGCATGCGTTTACGTTATCAAGTTACTTACCTGTTTAATACAAACACTAGGAATAAGGCTTACAATAATTTATAATGTACTTACTAAAGTGTATAAACAAATAGTTTTTATTTCTTCCACCTTAACACGTTATAATTTTCTCCAACGGAAATTATTAGCGTCTGGTGTTTTGTTGTACACTATGTATGTAATGAATACATTTTTATTGAACCAATGATCAACAACAGCTGTCTTTGAAGTTTTTAGAGTTTGGTGTAAAGGCTTAACTACTTGACAGTTTACACAAACAAGCTTACATAATTTTGTAGTTTAGTGAGTGACAGATTGACGTCATAAAACCACAAAATGCACACAAGGAAAAATACATTATTTTATTTACAGTATTTTATTTTTCAAAGTAATTGTGAAATAAGTTGTGTACATTTAATTTGTAATATGTCTAAATCGTGAAGTTTATCTTCAAAATGAAAGCATCACACCAATTCAATAACTGTAATACTATATAAAACATTCCGTAACATAAAACGTGAAATTACAAAGATGTCATTCATAAACCCAATAATTAATACAAATTGAATTATAAAACTAATTTTTTTAACAATGAATTATAGGTTAAATGAAATTTGACTGATCTTTTTATAATAAATACCTTTATTTTGTGAGAAAATGATTGTGTTATAATGTCTACAAACTCTGTATATCATCGATTAAAAACCTAAAGTTAACGTATTAATTTTTGTACTGTTTATAGTGTCATTCTTGGGCACATCTGGTTTGTATAAAATACGCTAGATGTCTCCGTGCTTATCATTCGGATTTATAAAAAATATAACATTCAAAATTCAATTCCATCAATTTCCACAACTTTCAATTGCTGATTGTAGAAAAGTAAGAGGCAATTGAACAGAAATAGTTTATTATAAATTAGTGCATGTATTTATTGAAATCAACTGTTCCCTAGTTGTGTAACATGTATTTTCGGTGAAAAATTTTGATTTTATTAGATAATAGAATAAATAATTAATTACAACAAACAGTTAACAAGACTTACTTAGTAAGTTATGTTAATTTTCAGTGTATTTCCACAACGTACTATATTGTACGTATAAGAAATGTACTAATTTGTTAAACACTGCCATTTAATATATTTGTATAGATTGTTTTGTAATAACCTAGATAGTTTGTTGAATAGCAAGAGACTCATCTATACTTTAATTATTACTCTTGTTACATTAAGTTATTACAATTTTTGTTGTTGCTTAATGTCCTGATTTCTTGCTAGTTGGACTAAGAAAGAGGGTGAGTAGCATTCTGCAAGCAAGAAATTAAGTATACAAATCTTTCTAGGATTTAATTACTAAACTTGATGAGTGAGAAGGAATTACTTTTATGAATAATAACACCCAACACATTCTTACCTACATATATATATATGTTTAATGATCATATATATTATACACATTTCAACAAAACTGTCATCAATTTCAGTGATCTTTGATCCGTTATTATATGTATTTTTTAAATACACATAATTTTAAACTAACTGGTCCTTTTGTAATAACGATTGAAAACTTCTCATTCAGTAATAATGGTAAAAATTATCTTGCAGCTAGAAATGGAAAACAATATTTTTATAGGCCTAGACCTGATATATTTAAGAAATATTTGGACAGTTTAATATAAATAACAACAGAACATAGTTTCTCATAACAAAATGTTTAATATTCAAAAGCGTTTCGATGACCAAGTCATCATCGTCAGTGTTGGTACAGTTGTATAATTAATAGTTTAATGCAAGAGACATAATTTGCAATATGTTTATAAGTAATTGATACTGTAAACAAATAACTGCAATTAAAACAAACTACACAATGTATTAATGGATGTTATAAATAGTAAAAACAATGTCAATGATTTTTTAACGTAATAAGTGTAAATTATAGTTATTTTTTATTTGTTGTACTGTATACAATATTTATCACAAATATTATACAAATTAATTGGACATTTCTAAATTAACATAAGGTGTGATTTAACTTGTACTCATAAATAACAAGTCCAGTCTTTTTTTAAATACTCTAAAAACATATTTTTTTTATAAAAGTTCCATCTTAACAAAAAGTAGTTTAAGATAATAGTTTAGATTTTAGCAATTGTTTCCATAGTAGCAGGTAAAAATTAAACAGCAAAGTATTTAGTACTCCTACACAAACTTTAATACATGGTTACAGCAAAGGTATGTAATCTCCATTTTGCATTCTGTGTTGGTGGCAAATTTTGCTAAAGGCAATCTTCGTTAAAATCCCTTAAAAAGAATGAATAAGTTTTTGTAGGGCCGGCCCAAGACGTGTGCGATGTGTGTATTCGCACACATGTAATTTTAAGAAGGAGGAGAGGGGCAAAATTTAAAAAAATATGTAACTATAATATAGTACAAATTAAAATTTGTATGAAATTTTGAATGAAAATTATCATCTTGAATGTGTTCAATAACAACTTTTGTTCAACAAATAAAATGTTGCTCAAGACAGGAAAGAGTCCGTAAAGTTTATATTTCTGAACTGTTTCTTAATTTTTCTAATGTACAGACGTAACTTTTTTAACACTTTCTGTGCTACACCATTTTACAGTCCTATTAGCAATGACTAGCAAGTTGACGCCCTCGGATCGAGCTTGCGGCTTTAACCGCGTCAGTCATAGGTCTTGACGCGTTCAACCTATGACTGAGCGCGGATATAACCGCATAATAAAATCTATTAATTTCTTGACCATTTTTTGTGCATCACTTTAAATAAATTATAAAACCTTTTCTGAATAATAAAAATAATAATACTTTTACGTAAAACATACTGGTATTTATTTAATAAAAAATGTCAATAATAAAATGAATTATATTAGTGAATGATTTTTTATTTATTTTTGAAAACAAGTGTTAGTAAAACCTGAATGTGTTTTATATAACATAATTGATAAATTATCAAAATAGCAATGACACAAAATTCAATTTTTATATGTTACTTTATCATAATATATTATAATAAATTTCTCTTTTTCTAAATAAGTTTTTATTGGAATTTTATTATAAAATGTACATAATACATTAATTTATATTTGTATAAAAATACTAATCATTCATAAACCAAGATAAAAAATAAAATGAGGACAAAGCAAAAAAATGAACTGTTAAGACGTAATTACGATATGTTTTAATTTATTTTTCACTAATATGATGAAATATCTTATGATATGAATAGAAGTGATAAAAATATTGATTTAAATTAATAACTTACCTTAAATTGTGAAAATATTGGCAGAATGGTCGAAAACTTGGCTCCAGAAAGGCAGTTTTTGAACGCCCATAACTTTCTTTGTGTTGGATATTCTCCTAGGCTATGCGAACAGTACTCGTAGAAGGGTCTCTACTTACTACTAAGGTACGAAATATGGCCATAGGCTATGACTAAATCCCCTCTTTTCCAATGTAAAGTAAATAGTGCATGTGCAGTTAAAGCCGCGCTCAGCACGAAACGTGTTAATAATAATATATTCAAACTGAAATGTATTTTTCATGAATATTAAATCAAATAAAACGTTTGTTGTAGTAAAAAAGTGTTTCCGATATTTCTACCCGACAAAACAATAACTAAGTAAAAGAATTTGTTAAGAGTTTGGTCTTTACACAAAAGTACAACACATTGTAGCACGCCAATTGAAGTTTATAAAAGTCAGTTAAAATAATTCGTGGTAGAAGAAGACAGTAACCTTTTAAGGAGTATATACAGAATGGCAAATTAATGACTTAAATAGTAATGGCATTCTAGATCGTCATGTACAAATATTACAAAAAGAGTGGTGACCTTCTGGAACGTCATTTGTATTGTTTTACTAGCCCCACCGCTTTCATTCATTCTTAAGACACTAAACCCGAAATAGTTTTGACACAAGGTAACTGGAATATTATCTGAGAGGAATAGGGAAAGAGAAGGATGAGTGTAATACCATCTTTTTTGTAGAGGAGAAGCTTTAGAGGGCACAGTTTGCTGTTTTAGGAACAAATGATTCACTGTCTACTGGTACAAAACTGTATTACAGCCAATCATCTTTGCTGTAAGGTGGTACAGGTGTTTGTGTACTATTTCCCAGGTGAAGTGGTTAAAACCAATCATCTGTACAGTAGTAAAAAGTCACAGGTGTTTTCAGCAATAATTTGCTGTCAAATATTCCGAGTTATATTATTGTTTGAGCTCGGAGTGGAATTAAGATATATTTTTTTATTCCTTATGCATTTCAGGTTTCAAAAGTCCCTCCTCCGCAAACGGGAACTCATGACGTTCCCAAACAACATTACTTCTGGGTTAAAAAAAGGAAAATTTATTAAATACTTTATTTCAAAATTTACTAATTATTGCTAATTATTAGTTTTAGTTTTTGGTTTTTAATCCTTTTAAAATGACAACTTCAGGTGATATGGTATGTTGTGACAAATTTCTGTTATAGAGCATCCATTCCATTTTTTGGAGGGTTTTCTATACCCATTTTCATTGTAAGGGGCACCAAAACTCATTCTTGCACACACAGAATTTAGACCGGCCCTGTGTTCTGGAATAACCAATTAATTATTGTAAAATGAAGAAACTACAAGGACGAATTGTGTCATTAACAGTAACGTACCAAACCAATTAAATTCAAACGGAAGTGAACTCAAGCTGGGATTATAAACCTATAATTTGTACAAATATTTTGATATTTATCTGCACGTAATGGCTTACATTATAATCAGATAAAGGTATATTATTACTGGCGTGAAGGCTATATAATGTGAACCACTGATGACACTTGTATTATTGTTGTGTAAAATGACCTGTAACTGGTTTGTACTATTTTTACTCCATCATGCTGATTCTCTTCCGTTTTTTGTAAGTTTTTGGTTAAATTATTTTTATTGTAAATACAGTTATATACAAATACTTTAATGTATATTATTATTAGTTTATAGCGATTCAGTAATTCTTGGTCAATTTCTTAATAATAACTGTTAAATTGGTACCTACCTAAATTGGTGTTCAATTTTCTTATTTGTTTGTAAATGTAGATAGAGGTATTATTGCATATATTACTTTTTTAAGTTAGTTAAAAATATAAAAATAATCATTGAACCTAAGCACCCACTAGCAACTTTATTCTAATAGTACAAAATCATGCAAGTACCTAGGCTAGATGTGGATTGTTTAGAAGGGGATGGGTTCAGTGGCGTAGCAAGCGGGTGGCGACGACGGGACGGTTTCGCTTAATCATCAATAAGGTATAAATATCACCTGATTTTGATACTAAGAACATTGAAAAATTACTCAAAAACATAGAAGGAGATAAAATAACAATTAAGAAATATGGCTACACTGGCTAGTCTTAAACTAGGCTATAAGTTGAACGTAAAAAGATTTTGAGCGTTTCTACAAGATCTTCAATGAGACTAGATCATTTGACGAATCTTGCGATACTCTCGATTGGACATGAAGATGTAAGAAAATTGGACTTAGATGTGTTAATCAATGATTTCGCATCAGTTAAAGCCTGAAAAATAACATTTAAGTGAATATTTGTCTTACGTTGTTGTCTTTACGTTGTTCATATGTCTTGGCAAGATGTGAAAGTTTTTTCTTGTTAACTACAAGTTTATCAAGTTTCTGCCTCTGCTCTGCAATGTATAACATTTTACATTTAATGTGCTTTTCTAAGTAAATAAAAAAGTTTAGCTGACTTTGATTAGGATAGATTAGAAATCGTTATTTTTATGTATGATTGCATAAATTTAATTTTTCAAACCGAACTAATCTTTTTTTACTAGCTTTTTCCTAGTCAATAGTTCTTTTGAGATTGTAAAGCCAAAAACATTGTTACAGACACATTTCTAAAAATTCTATTTACACATTATATTTAAATCTATGAAATTAAATTTGATTGCTTTTAAGTCATATTTATTAACTGTAAATGTGCTTATTTTGAGGATTTGATTTGAGTACACATTTCTTTTTTTAAATAAACAAAATCTGCAAACGATTCTCAAATAAAAGTAAAAGTACCAAGAACCTAACGTAAGAATTTCACACATATACATACTTGTAAAGTTTTTAAAAGCATAACGATTCTTTCCAATTAATCCATTTGATAATAAAAATCTGTTTGACTACATTTACATTTTCTTAAGTTACTGAACCCTCTCCCACACTTTTTATCAAAGAAGAGGGTCACCTTAGCTACGTCACTGGATGGGTTGAGGCAGCAAGAGATAGTACCATAAACAAATTTCCACATGTGATCAGTTCTCAGAAATAGGACCATACAGTGTTACATTATTTGATAAAAAATATCTAATGTACTCGGAGACCCCCATTTACAAATTTTTAATCCAAGGGGGGAAAAAGACGATATTCATGCATCAATTTTTATGCTGTAGATTATAGATACAGTAGTTATATTAAACAAAAGAAAAATTCTGTAAATTATTTTTTATTAATATTTCAGATATTGATCCGAATCATTAGAAGTAGCACTTTAATTTTAGACTTATCTTTTGTTTTCTACTTGGTAGACTTGTTTTGTCAGATTATATTTTTGCATTTTGAATTTCTATATTTGTCACTTGTTCGATCATAAAGTACAGGAGGTGTGGAAACTATTTGATAAGTTTGACGGCGGAGTTGACGGTTGACCGTGGCAATGCTAACATACCCCAACGCCGTAACATTTTTATACAGTAGTTTCGTGTTTTCTGATTTTTTTAATGTACGTAAACAATATTTTATTCCAATGTGCAGTGCAATGTTTTATGTTGTAATTTGTGTGTGTTCGTACTTTTTATTTTTGTTTGACGTGCTCACATGTGAGTTATTCCAACACCTGAAGATGAGAACCTGTTCTCGAAACGCGTAGTGTAAACTACAAAATAAGTTGCTTGACGATGTATATATGTTTATATAGGTTTACTACATTTAGTTTTTTTTATAAGCTTTTCCATAAACACCATATTAATTTCACAATGTGCTAGTTTATTTATGAAAAGGTTTTTAAAGCCATAGGTTGTTGAGGCTCAGAAACCAAAACAAACTTGAAAACTGGATCTAGTAGTGTAAATAGATATTCAATGGGCAGTTTGGAGAATTTTAAACAATTTTACGTCTGCCCAACTATAAGTTAGATGCAATAGTACAACATATATAAAGTGGTAAACATGTATTGTATGTTGTTATATAGTTCCCAAGTTACCATCATAAGAGGGTTCTCATCTAAACTAATACTCAGAACACTGTAGAACTAATACTACATTTAATGTACATCAGGGAACTATAGTAACATATATTGGAAATATCGCAACAGGAGGAATGAGTGTGCAAATAAGCTGGCAAGAAAGGCATCAGCTACTGGATTCACACGACATGAACAATTCTGTCAAAGGCAACAGCGATACAGTCTGTCATCGATTGGGTAAGATTAGATCAAGGAAGGAGGTGGAGGAACATCCCTTTAAACCGATTGCAATAGACATCCACATGCTGACCAGATGCAACATGAAGAAGGTAGTAGGAATAATCAAAGGACGCGGCAATCATGAAAAACAAATGAAAGGAATCCGCATTTGAATCTGGGACCCCACATGCGGGGAATGTAGTCTGCAGGAGCAAACCAAAGAACACATGTTCTTTGAGTGTGAAAAGCTCAAAAGTTTGAGTTATGATGCTTTTGGAAAGTTAAAAAAAGGACACCATACTCCAGGGCAACTTTGTTAAAAAAATACTTAGGTTCACTGAGCTTATAGATCTTGATAGGGAATACTAGATGTAAATAATTTTTCTTTTCATTCCTGTGTTATAGCCACTGGACCACATGTTTATAATAATTAAATACATTTTTGTACCGGTGTACACTGTCTGTGGTCTGTAGATCACCTCGTTAAGGTTATCACAGTTTCAGAAAAAACAACGTTTCCATCTTCAGGCATATACAACACGTCAAATCAATCCATCGGATGACATCATCAAAGTACACATAAAAAAAGTATAAAAACATACAACACAACACGACACAACACAACACTAACACTACATTTAAACATAACGCAAAATAACATGTACTGCATGCACTGGTCTGATCGTAACTCAACTTGAGTAACGCAACTCGCTTGAGTTATGATCAGACCAGAGCATGCAGCACATGTTATTTTGCATTTTGTTTAAATGTTAGTGTTGTGTTGTGTCGTTTGTTTTTATATACTTTGATGACGACCTCTGGTGGAGTGATTTGACGTGTTGTATATGCCTGATGATGGAAACAGTGTTTTTTTCTGAAACCGCGGTAGCCTTAACGAGGTGATCTACAGACAGTGTACACAGGTAAAAAAATTTATTTAATTGTAAATCATCTGTTTTGTAGCGGAACAATACTATCTTGAGGCTGTCATGCAGAAGGAATAGACCGGCCACCTAAGAAGAAGAAATTTTATCCAAAACTGCATGTAAGCCCCAAAAAGTGAACTAAATTTTAGCTTGCACGGTACTCTGTGATGTGTGAGCTCTATTTCATTGTAATAAATCTCTATCAACATTTGGTCTACCTATGGTATATGAAAAGTATCTATGTAGTCTAATAACTGTTTTCATTAACTTTCATTTTGTATTATACTGGTAAAAATGTATTTTGCAGCAAAGCAGCCAATCAAATTTACAAGCTGACACACAGTTAGTTAATATTAAAACTAAAAGTATTTAAGTACTATTTCTGTTTTGTCAGGGCCAGAGACACATAAGTATTATGGCATACGAAGATTGTCCAACATTGCCACCGACTGCCGTTATAAGAAATAACCTCACAATATCTGCTACTGGAAGAGGGGGAACTATTGTAAGCGGATATCTGAATGTAACTGAAGATGTAGTCCTAG
The DNA here is from genome assembly GCA_018207615.1 of Philaenus spumarius. Taxonomy (NCBI): domain Eukaryota; kingdom Metazoa; phylum Arthropoda; class Insecta; order Hemiptera; family Aphrophoridae; genus Philaenus; species Philaenus spumarius. The sequence continues at coordinate 263,775 of JAGFPH010000744.1, forward strand.
ATTCAGTAAGTGAAAGACTTAATAAAGATGTTGGTAGCAGCCAATAGCAAAGGTAAATCGATAGTCAGTGCCTAGGTTCGAACCCATGCAAACTTTGTTGAAGGTTCCAATTGCAGACTGGACTATCACACATTTAGCCTCTCGGTTACTGTGCTTCCACAAAACTGTTTGTACGTTGATGAAAGTAATGCATTTTACTACATTTGTGAAATTGGAGGGGCAAATGTAAATTCTAACACATATTCCACAGGTTTGAAAATTAGGTTTTCAGAAGTGTATCGAACAGTAGGAAACATATCTACCTCAACTGTAGGTTTTATTAATGTAAATGTAAATTATTTCAAAATATTAGTGTTAATATGCACAGGTCTTGCAATACATTTATCAATTGGAAAATCAATCTGCCACAAGATGTAACATACAGTCATACAAAAACAATGTGTACTTATTCCAAATTATAGACTTAGGGTATTAAAGTGTACTATATAATAATATGATATATAGTATTTTAACACTTTCCGTGCTAGGCCGTTTTACGATCCTATTAGCAATGACTAGCAAGTTGATGTCCTCGGATCGAGCTTGCGGCTTTAACCGCGTCAGTCATTGGTCTTGATGCATTCGACCTATGACTGAGCGCGGTCATAACCGCATAATAAAATCTATTAATTTCATGCCTATTTTTTGTGAATCATTTTCAATAAGTTATAAACCTTTTCTGAATAATAAAAATAATAATATTTATACGTAAAACACATTTATTTAATAAAAAGTGTCAATATTGAGAGTTAATTATATAAGTGAATGATTTTTTTATTTATTTTTGAAAACAAGTGCTAGTAAAATCTGAATGTGTTTTATATAACATAATTCGTAAATTATCAAAATAGCAATGACACAAAATTAAATTTTTTATGTTACTTTATCATAATAAATTTTTCTTTTTCTAAATAAGTTTTTATTGGAATTGTATTATAAAATGTGTATAACATATTAATTTAGATTTATATAAAAATACTAATCATTCATAAACCAAGAGAAAGAGATAAAATGAGGACAAAGGGAAAAAATTAACTGTTAAAACGTAATTTTGTTATTTTAAAATTTATTTTTTTTTAATAAGGTGAAATATCTGGTATATAATATGAATAGAAGTGATAAAAATAATTGATTTAAATTAATAACTCATCTTAAATTGTGAAAATATTGGCAGAATGGTTGAAAACTTGGTTCAAAAACGGCAGTTTTTGAACGCCTACAACTTTCTTTGTAGTTGATATTCTCCTAGGCTACCCTAACGGTACTCGTAGAAGGGTCTCTACTAACTACTGAGGTACGAAATATGACCATTGGCAATGACTAAATTACCTCTTTTCTAATGTAAAGTAAATAGTGCATCTGCGGTTAAAGCCGCGCTCAGTCATGGCGATGGACATTTTTTGCGGCTTTAACCGCACTCAGTACGGAACGTGTTAAAACATTTAATTTATATTGCTTCACTATCTGAAAAAAGTCATAATAGGCTCATATAAAATTTAAATCCTATTTGTTGTATGACTTTGCTAGGGAGATAGATATTAAATGCAAACATTAAGCGGTACTGCAAGTTAGAGATCCTGCGTCCGATGGTGTGCACACATGGTGGTGTTATTTGTGTTATTATATAAGTTATGTTGTACTATAATTTATTTTAATGTAATAAAGACCTCAACAGAGCGACAATCTGAAGATGGAAAGAGTTCCGAAATGCGTCTTGTAAAGTATGGTAAGTAAACTATTGTACTCGAATTGCAAAAAAGTCACACAGACGGACATAATTATCCTTTTAATCATCAGTGACTTAGATACAAACACAATGAGTTTTAAACATATCAAGTGTTAGTGTTTGCTAGGAAATTCTCTAGAACACAGGCCTTTAGAAAATAAAAGTTCCCAAAAGTTTTGTACTACAGTAGTTGAATTTCCTTTTTTGTTTTCTAGGCAAGACAAGCAATAATACATACATTAATAGTGTGTTTTATTATATTAAAAATGTCTGTTTACACGTATTCCAGTTCACTACAACAAAAGAAAATGATACCTTTGGTTTCTGAACGAAAAATCCAATTAATTTTATTAATGTTCTCTAAACTAATTTGTTTAAAAAATTTTTTTTATAAGTTTGTGTTTTTTTAGAAAGTGTTTTTTTATGGAATTTGTAATAAATGGTCACTCATGAAATCTAAACATAGTAGCTGACATTTTGGATAATACAGTATAATTAAACAAAATATTTTTGTAAATTGCCTGTTTTATAGTTATAAATTTCCTTTTTCATTAAAGTTAAGAGATATAACCTATCCAAGTAAAACTTAAATCTATACAGGGTGAAAAAAGCCCTTTCAGGACATTGGGATATGATTCCTCATACAAAAAGGAAGAAAAAAGTTCATATGAAGTTATGTCCTAAAACGTTTAGTTTTTCAGATATCCGCAAAATAATTGAACAAAATAATTCACTTCTAGAGAATGGTTTGACTAATTGAATTCAAACTTGGCATGACGTTTAACTTAACAATGATATATCTCAAGAAAAATAAGCGATTAAATCCAATTATGAGTTTCAAAAAATGTCAAGACATCTTTTTTGTAGCCCTTTTGATTCCCTATTGGATGATGCAACTGTCAAAATAATCGGATGAAGGATAATAGCTATGTTAAAGATAATGACAGCAAATGTACATACAATATTGTAATACGTACTTATTGTCTTGGTATAGGATGCTGGGTTGAACAAACCAATTAATTACTAGTAGTTCTGTGAACAGTAGACCTCGCTCGTTGAAATAACAAATGTGGTTTTGAGCATAGGTTAAAAATAGTGTGCCAGTAATTAAGTAGAAGGTCTAGCCAGTGAAAATTATTTTGCAATTTATTTGTCTTTGACTCTAAATACTGTGTGATGCAACAATGAAACAAAATGAATAAGATAATGTAGTTGGTAAAGGACTACAACTCAGTAAATGTGACGCAACGCCAATCGGGCTCCTTATCTCGGCTCCCCCTCCACAACTCACTCACAGCGGCCACACTGATGTAGCGCAGGAAAGAGCAAGACAGCAGGTAGCGCTCTCTATCTCCCTCTCCATAAAATTATAAGGTTTTATAAAGATACGGTATCTAAAGAATAAAAGTATAAAAACATGGTTAAATACAAAAACTTGGACGATTTTTAACAAATTTGAAATTTGCGGCCATTTTGTGAGCTTACCGTTAAAGATAAGAAAAAAACATCAAGAATACAATTTTGTAGAACATCAAATTTGCTACCAGCAAAATACTATTACTTTTTAAATTCGACTTACGGTTAAGCCACAAATTAAATAAATTAAAATGATGTTTATAGTATTCAGGAGGTTATAAAAACATATAATAAACAGCAGTTTATAATAAGAAACAAACTAATCTAGCTGCTTTCGTAGAAGTAAATTATGATTTTTAAATAACAGATAATATTACAGTTGATTCGGATGTTCAGCTTTTAGTACAAAATAATATCTTAAGTTAATCCTATATACTGAACCAACACACACAAACCAATAAAAACTTGCGTTAAGGAATTTAAAAATAAGAAAAAACTATGTTAAATCTTAATTAAAAATAAATAAGACATATAGTATACCTATTTATTGATAATAATTGATAGTGAGTAACTGTTTGGTTAAGTTTTTGATTAAGTGTACACCTGAGCCTTACTGTTTCTTTTAACCTTTATTATAAAAGTTGTTATAAAATATACGAAATAATTTGATTTGAACATTATTTAACATGATTTAAATCTTTAATGATTTTGATCATTTAACATCTTAGTTTTGAGGTTATTATTAATCCTACACCTTTATTATAAATATAACATAACATATGTTTTTAAAAGGTTCCATCGGGGTTGGCGTCCGGAGAACGCAGGGGTCTCCCCTAGTCTTATTGAAATAAATATTCATTGTGTAGTATAATGCAATTTTAATTTGTTACTGATGTATTTTATTTTTTTGTATGTACTAAAAGATACCAATATTAGTTAAAATGGCTAAAAGTGTTAGCTACAGTTTAATATTAGTTACTCCGATTAAAATTTACAGGTGGTTGTAGACTTATACAGCTGTGGTGAACAGTCTACTCTTCACACAGAAAATTGTGAATTCATGTTAAAAAATTCCCAAAGCAATCCATGCATTCTTCATGAGGACAAAACACAATTCTGGTCTTCTTTTATAGCTAGCATTAAACCTTCTATATCCTGCGTGGGTAACACATTACTAAAGGTATTTTAATGATAGTATACAGTAGTATAATAAATGCTTATAATGTAGTTAAATGAATGATCAGTTATTAGGCTAGAAACTCAAAGAAATTATATAAATGGCTTAGAATATTTGACAGCAAATGGGTTTAGTAACAAATTTGTATACCTAGCAGAAATTTGTTAATAATTCAGTAAAGTTTATACACTGTCTTGTTGACCCAAATGTCATCTTACTATTTCAATAATAAAGTTCAATATGTTACAGTTTCAGTTTGTCTATGATATTATAATAAAATCCATGATATAATATCAGATTATAAGACAGGCGTTTGAATTTTACTTATTGTTTCTGGTCGTGTTTTCACAAAATTTAAACTATCTTTAAAAATCTTTTAAGTTATAATTTTAGATTTTATAATATTGTTATTGATGATATTTTTACAATTATTGTTGAAGGAATTTTATAGTGTAGAAATAGGCTAGTAGCTTAAAATTAATGTTCACGCATTCTCAATTTCAGAATATTTACAAAGTCACAAACGGCACTTATCAAGTGACATCAAAAACTAAAATCTATTTACCAGACAATCATTGGACACTGAAAATGCAGTATTTGAATGACAAGAAAGAAGTTATCGAATGTGTATTGCAGCAAATAGATGTTTATACTTCAAGAAGCTAAACCTTCATTCTGTGAAATTGCAGACAATAAATTAAATACAAACAAATTTCATAAAATCTCTTGTTTATTTTTCTACAAATGTATTTAATTAATTGTAAATTATTTTTGTTTAAATAAGTAACTAGCTTGTGATATAATTTAGGTACTTAGTAGAATAAAACTATATATATATATATAAATAATCCAACATAAAATAAACATTTCATTCGGGAAGTACTTAGGTGAATTTCTAGTAGGATAAAACTTGATCATAAATTCTCACAAACAATATGTTCATCTACTCAAATTTGCTTCAACAAAAACATGGATGTCCACCTCTGGAAGTATGTACAAATCTCCCCAAAAGTCTTGTCACTTTTTGTTAATTGAAAAAAGAAGTCTCCATCAATAATGACAAAAGGGTGGCAAGCCAAACAGGAAGAAGTAGGTGTCTAGTGAACATGGAGTACCCCCAGTAAAATGAGAAAATTTGAAATTTAAGGCTAAAATCAAATGGATTGTTAGTCTATAAACAGTTTTAAGTTATGTTTTATGTGTTTATTTTTATATGTGTTGTCCTGTCGCTGTTGTATAACTGTTACTGCAATTAATTATCTAAAATGAGAGCCAATGCCCTTATAGATGTAAAGCCCTTGTCGTTTCTTATACTGCCAACAAGTAGGCACAGCAGCACTAGTCACGTTGGCAGACACGTCTTTTGCCTCGCACTACTGTTAGCATCCCTACTACCGTCTCGTGATGGGCTTATTCGAATATTTTATTATTTTATTTTATTTGATTATTCATATAAGTTACTTTAGAATTATTCGAATAAACTACCGTGTGAATACTGGATAGGCGTAGCGGCACTGGTTATTCGAATAATTTAGCAATCGAATAGTTATTAGCAAGGCTCACATGCAGTTATTCGATTGTTTGATACATATTCAAATAATTTGTGACTTGAACAGTTTTAGACCTTCAATTAATGAATTATTAGATTTTCAGTTTTCTTTCTTTTTATATTAATTAGCTGATTAAACATTCATGTAAAAAATATCAAAATTTAGATTTTCCTTATACTAGCTTGTATGACACTAAAAATGGAGATTTTGTCGTTGAACCTCGTTTTAGTAACAAATAACTTACAATTTATATTCAAATTTAATTGATTTAATTATTTTTAAACTTCTCCTTGCTAACCCTAGAAGCTTTTTATGTTTCTGTAGGGGTTATAGAACCTTTAACTTTACAATACATGTGTACATCAGTGTGTCACAGCTACTTCATTTTCAACATAGTTAAGTATAATGAAATTGTACAAAAGGTGTTTTTAGTTTTTGTGAACCCCATTAACTGGTACATTTGAATGTTTATTTAATGTCGAATTGATGTTAATTTGATTCCAAAGTTGTTTGAACCTTCAAAATAACTTTAACATGATCTATATAAAATTATTTTTTTTTATCTATATAAAGTAGGATATAAAATTAAAATATGTTTCAGTTTAGTTGAAATGGTAAGTTTTTAAAATTTAGGCCTTTCAGAAAAACTGATTATAATAATTACATTCCCTACTCATGTAAACAGTAAACAGTTTCTTAAATAATAATTGTAAATAGTTCCAAAATAAAAAATATTATTCCAGAATTATACCTTCTCTTATTTTTATTAATAGACTTCGTGCGAGAAAGCTGTAAAGAGCAAGCGTTTAGAAGTAACATGTCACTACTGTAGATTTTTACAAGTATTGATCTCATGAAATTTACTTGACACTAATTAAACAATCAAACTCAAATTTAATTTGTGAGATTAACATTATTCGTGCCATGAAATGTTATGTCATGACAACTGATTTTTAGTTTAAATTACAAAAAATGCTATGACATGGATTTTAGTGGCATTAAAAATCTTGACTTTATGTCACAAGACAATGTAAGTGAAAACTACATTGACATATCCGACTATAACTTATTTGTAAAGCCTAAAAAGAACACGTGCTGAGGAAGTAGCATTATATTATGAAATTAAACTAAAATCTTTGTACATAAATATTATTTTTTTATTTCTTTACATTTTAATACAGTCTTGTGGAATGTCGAGGGAAACGCTTGAACTAAACCAAAGCAAAAGGAACTTGATATTATATTTTACAATGCAAAATCTACTAGGCTTGTTTTGGTAAGATTTGTTGGAAGATATGGGATTTGTTGATTCATTCGCAAGAACAGCTGTCTTTAGGACACTGGCACTGGCCTCCGCTCTTGCAGTTACATTTATCTGAAAACACAAAAATATTAAGAAATAGTAACTGATTCTCTTTTAATAAATTTTCTAACAAAATGCAGGCATAAAGTTTTGTTTTACAGTCTTTTAAGTTAACCTCTAACTCACAAGTAGCCGGTCTTTTACAAAGTATAATTATTATTACATGTCATTAAGTGACCTCCATAATAAGAGGATGCATTAGTACATGAATATATACTAAGTATATTCATATATTAGTACTAGTATATTGCTAAGTTTAACAGCAAACTGATGGTTGCAAAACCACAAAACAGAGGATAGTAGGAAGGTGAAAAAAGTTAAAGAGATACGTTTGTGATTCTGCATAATATTTCCATATAGTAGTACATTCATTACAAGAAAAAAGAAATCATACTTTGAAGTGACAACATATTATTTCTGCTGAAACGAATGCTTGTTGGAATTCCAAGAATGTTTGTTCATGATCCATGTAGTTAGCAGTTGTTTCAGCTGACACTTCATCCGTCATGAAATAATAGTCATGATTTTGCTGACCACAAAATTACCTTCATTGCCAACTGTGAAATATGTATTCTCAGTATTGTTGACAACTGTACATTTTTCTGAATAATTCACTTTTAATAAGTTAATCTTGTTGAAATGATAAAACTTTTACGTACCTATTGGATTACCTTGTATGGACTTTTAAAATAATTTTGAATTACTTATTTTTTCGCACTGATATAAAAATAAACGGTACCAGATAACTGCCACATACTTTCTCCCAGTTGAAACTTTATACCTTCCCAAGAGTAGCATAGGAGGTGGTTATTTAGAATTGCAAAAGTAGGACATACCATGGAAAATATTAGATGCATGTAACACACATCCATATTATATTATTAT
>JAGFPH010000744.1:281870-293689 GCA_018207615.1 Philaenus spumarius
CTCTACTATACTCCTGGGAATGGGACAACCCCATCTCCTTGGCCCCATCTTCATCCCAGCATTCCCAGCTCGAAATATTAAGAATAATCGAAAAAAAATGTTTTTCTATTTGTTTTTCGACTTTGGGAAATTGATGGGCTGGTAAACTTTTTTTTATGTTAATCTACATACTTTAATGTACTTATATAAAAAATAAGCCTTATTGTAAATTACTGGAACTTTTGGTCTAAAATTACCCCTACCGACTGGCCTATAGGACTACTTCTTAGATATGAAATTGTGTTTTGTCGATACATCCAGAATATACTAATAATAATATTAATTGCTCATGTAGGCCTAAATATCAGTTCTTTTTTAGTGTAGACCAATATCATTTCAAATTATAAAATACTAAAGCATAGGCTCACTTCAAGAATTTATAATTCTGTAATGTTGAACTAATAAATCCAGAATATTAGCCTATTATCATCAACAATAGGCCTATATCAAATTAATTTATGTCATACTGGTAAGTTGATTATGTGGACCTCGTGGGTTGTTTACTATAGAGGAAATTATACAAATTTAAACCAAAGTTTAGTAAATTGAAACTTTATTTACCATTGAACACTTAGTCAAGGCTTTGGAACAACTTTAAATTAGATCAACCACACCACAACTGCAACATTGATGTACTTCCTGTTCACAGCTTGATACAAAATAAGTGTAGTTTTCATTTTTATCAGTTTTATTTTGAGAATTAAACTTATTCAAGCTAACTACACAAAACTAGTAGTTCTGTGAACAGTAGACCTCGCTCATTGAAATAACAAATATGGTTTTGCGCTTAGGTTAAAAATAGTGTGCCAGTAAGGAAGAAAGCAGAAGGTTTAGCCAGTGAATCATTATTTTGCAATTCCAGCGATTCTGGGGTTTATATTTCTCAATTTTTTCTTTTCTTGAGCTTTAAGTGCTAAAGATTTTCTTTTAGGGGGCATTGTGTTTTATGTGGGTTAATAATGGGTAAGGTAGCTACAAAAATCGCTTTATTGAGGGAAAACATAGAATTAAATATTTACACACTTAAATAACTAAAACTTAACAATGTATTTACATTTCCATATCATCTTCCAATATTAGAAATAATGAAAACACACGATGTTAAACCGTCGTGATAGTGATCTCAACCCATGTACCAACACTTCCCACGCTGTCCAACGGTCATTTTTTGTATGTCCTTTATCGCCGCGAGATTTCATTTGTTTCATCTCATTTTGTAATTCAAGTAAAGCTGAGTCAAATACTTTTATAAAATAATAATTTACACGTATACAGTTCAATTCTTTGATTTACCCTCTACACTTTCTTACAATAATGTGTAATTTCTGAGCAAAGGATATATTCCTAAATTACTATTCAAAACAAGCCTAGTTTTGTTAGCAGTCTTGTAGTAGGAACATAAAAATTGGTGTTTTCAAAATAAGAAATTTGAAATTGATAAATATTTTTATACAGTTCTATTTAGAACTAAATTACGAAACTTTTTTACAATTATGAAAAATTACAAAAAATGTTTACTACTTTTTATGTAGGCCTAAGTTGAACTTTTTCCTTTCGTTACTGAACATGCTTGTTTCTTGAGCTAATAACTTTGTTAATTTTACTTCAATCATTTTTTTACTGGCATATATGAATTCTATGAACCTTTATCTACAAAAAAAAGCTATGGAACACTTTTGAATTGGTTTAGAATAAACGTATAAAAACATGGTTGAAATACAAAAACTTGGACGATTTTTAACAAATTTGAAGTTTACGGCCATTTTGTCAGCTTATCGTTAGAGATACGAAAAAAATCAAGTATACAATTTTGTTGAAAATCAAATTTGCTACGAGAAAAATGTTATTAGTTTTTAAATTTGACTTACGGTTAAGCCACAAACTGGCTTTGGAAAAAAGCTTACATGAGGTAATCGGTCCGGCCGCCATTTTTATTTTATTTAAGGGGTTAAAAATGAAAAATGGAAAAAACCGTATATATACATGGCTTGGCCTAGGAATAAGGAACATTCATGCAAAAAATCATCAAAATCGGTCAAGGCGTTTGGCCGTAATCGTGAGACAAACAGACACACAGACGAAATACCGAACGGTCGAGTTAAAACGGAGACCTCGCTTCGCTCGGTCAATTAAACCAGAACATAATTACTAAACTGCATCATGGTTTCCTAGTAGCCACTTCGACGTTAATTTTTGTTTTGAAATCACCATTTTAGACTATATTTAAATTTTAGACATTCTCTAAACTCATTTGTAATTTTTTTAAATACGTCTGTAAAACAGGGTTAACAGCTTCCCACTGGATGAAATTCCAAGTTCCTAGCCACAAAAGCCAAAAATTACATTTCTCAAGCTTATAAATTACATCCAAATTCAGTAACCTTGAATGCAATAATTTTTTTACTTGTATATTTGTATCTGAATTTCTGTACGCTCTGTAGATAGATAAGGTAAAAATCATTTTGACACCGCTTATTGTGTTCTTATATCTAAGAGCCCTTTTATGCACGCGTTTTTTGCAGCTCAACGCACAGTTGATACAATTTAAATACACTGGTAACTGCAAGAGCATGCATAAAGCACCCCATTTCTTTCCAAGAGCAGTAGCGTCTTTTTCAAAGAGTCCTTTTATGCAGCTGGCGTGTTGTGCAGCCCGACGACCGGTTTGAAAAAACGCCACTACTCTATCTCAACTCGGACAAAATCTACTGAAAGCATCTTGAAGTCAACCTGAAAAATCTGTTCATTCGAGAAAAGTGGAAACGAATCAGATATGAACTTTAATTTAAATTAAGTTAAAGACCAAGTTGATCTTGTAAGGACATGTAAAACATAACTAACTAACATTACTAACACAAATCTAATGTCATACCTAAATGTAGGTATGCCTAATACATGAAATTATTTGTGACAGAGGTACCAATGCCCCTGCGGCACCGAGACAAGGTCCTTAACAGGCCTAAAGGAAACAAATTAAAGGCAAATTACTAAACTCAATTAAAAGTGAAATCGGCGACAAAAAGTAGTTTATAATTGATTGAGCACGGTTGCATCTTAGATTGAGCGTGACGACCGTTTCGCCATGTTGCGTCACGCGTCACGTAGGCCTAGGCTAGGTTACTGTGGTATTATTAGCAAGGATGGGAGCATTTAAGTACTTGTTCACACAAACAAATGAATACAACTTCTATTTAATATTTCGATTGTACGTATTTTGCTACAGGCCTGTCGTAGTCCACAGGGTATTTCGTTGTGTCTTTTGATATTGCTACAATCATTTACACAGCTCTGACTAATAGCCCAGTTAAATGTTACGGAACTTGCATTAAATGGAGCAATAATGATTTTTGGAGAGGTTTTTCGGACCTTTACTCGGACTACGAATCCAGAGTTGCAACCCTCAAAAACCTGTGCTCGCAGAATGGCGGTCGAAAAACTGTTATTTTTTCGAACTTTTTTCGGTTTTTGTTAAATATCTCCTAAACTGTGAGTTTGTTGGAAAAAAGTCGTTCTTAGCTTTTCAAATTATATTAAATTTTATACAAAATGAGATCAAAATAGTTTTTGTAAATTAAATAGTTACGGAGATACGGCTTTTCAAAGATTGACATTTTTTCCAATAAGTTAAAACTCTAAGTTTTCTATATGTTTCGAGATGGATACCGGCAAAATGACACACATCTTACAGAAAAGCCAAGAGTATGGAAGTTACAGGGAATTCAATAAGCTTTAATTTCAGCTAAAACCGGTCCTTATAGCTCATTTGGTCTCTTCATAAATTACAAAAATTAAAAAGATGAAGCAATGCTTTTTTTTAGTTGAAAGTTGAGTAATTTCGTTTCCACCACCAACACCTGAATTAATGTTTTTTTTTCATATCATGTTGGTGGAAAATGTCCTATAACTAAGTTTATAAATTATGTATCCCTACATTTATAACCAAAATTACAGTCTGCGGGAAAAAATATTTCAGTAGAATATTTCATAAAAAATATATTTACATTTAAACACACATTTGTGAGGTTCCTGGTTTGTGTTGGTATAGCACCTGGGACTATTAAGTCGAGGGTGGGAAGATGTCTTCATTCTCTCTTGAAGAACTGTTATCCTGGGATGTGGGCAGATTGCGGTAGAATTCCCTCTGCAAAAAGTGCACAGTACTGAGCATTTCAGCCCAGTTTCTCGGCAGCTGCAGCCCTCGTAGAATGAAATGTTACTGGAAAGACAGTATTTCATCTAACTCTGGATGATTTTTTTTTAGTTTCAAAAATTCTTCTGCAATATCCTCTCCTCACAAAATACAGATTTTTCCTATTTCACAATTCTCACGGTATGATCGCAGGGCTGCTGTTGGCTGAGTTTAGGTAACAGAATCCCATCCATGACTTTCAGAGCTGTCACATTTTTTGAAGCAGTATCTCTTACGACATCCATCATGCACTGTTACTTAATTCAAGGGGGAAAGGTATATTTGGTTCTCTGTAAGTTTTCGTTTCACACTCACAAAAATTCGATAGGCGATTTCTCGATTTTTTTACGACAGTTTGTGGACCATTAGTCTTGTCTTCCAGTGATGTCATACAGATGAAATAAAAGCCCGGTGGAACTGTCATTTTTACACTTGTATTTTTGAAGATACACTCACTTATAAAATTAATCTTTACAAAATAAACTTTTCACTTGTTAGTATTATAAAATAAACTCACACTCACCTATTATAAAATAATCTTTTACTTACTTTCACGGCGGTTTCAACAACTAAACTGTCATACAACAAAAACAACCACTCATTATAAAATAAACTTATCAGTTATTATAAAATAAACTCACTTATTATAAAATAAAGTATTACGCACTTTCACAACGGTTTCAACAATTTAACGTTCGTACGACAAATACTTCTCTTGAGTTCGATTAGACTGAAAGGGTTAACAAAATAAATAAAAACATCTGCTGATCTTGGGGTGAGTTCTGTTGTCTTTCCCTCCCTACCAGTTCCTTTCGTCTGAGATGACCCTTTTCATAGTTCTTCAATGACTATAAAAAACCCCTGTAAACTTTCTCAACTTGTTTATACAACATTTTCCGACATGTTATGAAAAACCCATTAATTAAGGTGATGGTAAAGTAAACGATATTACTCAACTTAAAAAAAAAAAACAGCATTTTTTCATCTATCAGCATTTCCGACGAGACTATCTGAGCTACAAGGACCAGCCTTAGCTCAAATTAAAGCTTATTGAATTCCCTATAACTTCCATATTCTTTACTTTTCTGTACGATGTGTCATTTTGCCGGTATCCATCTCAAAACATATAGAAAACTTAGAATTTTAACTTTTTGGAAAAAAGGCCAATCTTCGAAAAGCCGTATCTCCGTAACTATTTAACTTACAAAAACGATTTTGATCTCATTGTGTAGAAAATACAGTTTACGACTCTGGATTGGATGACTGATCATTAATTATAATAAGGGGGGAGGAAGCATATATCGCGGGATAAAAAGTATCTAGGTTAAAACTGAAGTAGACTGTACTAGCTCCTTTAGCCTCTTGGCCACTCTGCTATCTCTTAAAATATTTTTTTAAAACAACTACTGGAATGTCCAGCGTGTTTACAATTTCTTATAATTTTGATTGTATTAATAGAACAGAAACAGTTTAAAATCTATTTCCTTCTCCTTTAAACAGAAACAATAACAAAGCAATATTCCGCAGTAAAATTGTTTATAATCTAAGAAGGATTTAGGATTTACTTGTTTAGGAATACGCATTTAATTAAAAATATTCCGACATAACCTATATTTTTTTGTTTTATATTTATTGCAATTTTTTGCTGCTGAAACTATATTTATTTTTGGAATAGCAAGAAAGCTTGTGAGATTGAGAAATACACATTTTTACCTTTTAATCAGTTAAGTTTGAGTTTTTTCGCTGAACATCAAATAAAATGCTTCAAAAATAGTAGGCTACTACAGTAGCCTATTTGGTGAACTTGCCGAAAGAACGGACATTATACAATATTTATTTCCCATTTGTTGTTCCCGATTTTATGTCTAAAAGCAAACAACAATGTTGTCTATGATGGGTTTGATAATGCAATCTGTTTGCGTTCATAGTTCGACACATCTGCACTTGTACTAAGTGTTGTAACTAATGTTTACACCTACAATGACGATATCTTCGGATCAGCTACGTTTAAATTCTACAATGAATTATTGTCATTAATCTTTTTAAGAAGGCCTAGTTTTTTCATAACTCAATTATTATAATTTAGTTTTGGAATATTAATAGTTTTCCTGATATTTTTTAATCGTATTTATTAGAGGCATAGTTGTGTCTAGCAAAATTTAAAACCTTCTAAAAAGTCAATGGTTTGACAAAAAGTCCAGTAGCCTACAGCTTTGTGGGTCTTAGCAGAGACGTCACTATGGGGGAGGGGGGAGCGTCACACCCAATAAATTTAAAATCCAAAAAGTTCTGAAATTTGAAATTATGAAAAAAGTTGCTATTAAATTGCACACAAAATCTCAAAAACTCCCACTTTGGGTTTGGGTTTCGAAAGTTTGTGTTGTTAATTACCAACATTCACAAATAACAAGCAAGTTATAATTTCCAATCCAAAAATGTTCGGGAAATCAATATATTTCTGTAACTACCAAATACATTGTCTTCTTTTAAATGATGTTCTGGGAAATTTAGTTCCAACTCTGTTATGGTGGCAACACTGACATGCACTGCGCCAGGCCAGTGTTGCCAGATTGGAGTTTTCCCTCTAAAATACGGACATTTTAAAATTTACGGGAAATATTGGGGAAATGTATGGGGAATGATTTTCCATAATGTGATGAATATGTTGACATTCTTGTAAAAAAATTAAAACTCTTAAAGTACTCAATATACGTGCAGTGTTAAAAACCATACTGAGAAAAGTAAATTGTTCAACAAAATTCCGAGAGCGAGCCTCCAGGGCCCCATCTCCACTGTATTTATTCCATATACCATAATCCAGAGCCCCTTTCTGCGCGTTAGAACCCTCACCACTGAAGTTGGGAAATATGGTCAAAATGTTTGAGAATTTTGAGATTTTGCCCCCCAATAATTTGTTGGAGCAATGTCCCTGGGTCCGAGTAGAGGTTAGGGCCTCCCCACTTTATAGTCGAAAGCGGTGACGGGGGGCCACGTAACTCAAGTCTATTACGACATCGCTAGGGCATAGTACGCTGCACCGTACTTCCGAGTTTCAATCGAATCGGTGAACAGGTAAAGGCACTAGGATTCAAATTTGCACATTCGAAGCCCATATTTCGAGTGAGGGTTGTCCTAGAGTCAATATTTTGTCATCGTTACCAACATTCAAAACTTTTAGGATAACGTTAGGTTAGCCACGTGACCAACCAAAATTCTACTCAACTTTCAGGTTAACCCAAAAATGTTTACCTATTTTGTAGAATAACCATCAAATTTCTATCCTATTTTAAGGTCGGTTGGCTACACCGGCTTTTGGTCACTTTTAAGGTGCAGGACCAATAGTCACGTGACTACTACTTGCTCCTGGCTGACTTACCTGCGCTTACACTGCTCCCCCTCCCGTCTTGATTGGTCCAGCTTTCATACAGGAAAGACTTTAACAAATAAATTAACCCACCACCCTGTTATTTGAAAGACGAAAAGAGATTCCGCGATAGTTATTCACCTTAACAAAAACCCTTAGGAAAATTATTTACAAAATCCACAAAACTCTCTCTCCAACCACCAAACCTCAAAAATGTGTAATAGACACAACCAATTTTAAAACTTTGAATTTCTGTGTTGGCCTACGCAAGTTTTATAGTTTTCTTGATAAATCCAGTAAGTATAACTAGTCCCTTCAAATTAGTCAAAAAGTCATTATTTTATAGAAATTTTTCCTACAGCTATGAGACCTGCAAAAAGTTAACTATTTGGGTTCCCTAAACATGATATTCATCCCCCCCTTTCTAGAAAATGGTGGTTTTTGATAAATATATAACTACATTTTAGGGTTTTCTCTATTTTGGTGAAAAATATCAAAAGAGCAAAGTTGTACAACATAAAATTTTTTGAAACGAAGTTCCTTAACGCGGGTTGCGGTAGGAGTTAACAAATAGAAAATGTAATGTGTAGGTAACGAAAAAATTGTTATTAATTGGTTGCTATGGCAATGACAAATATAAAATACGAGTAACGAAAAATCGTTATCAAATTGGTTGCTATGGCAATGGATGTAAATTATATTTAAGAAACATGTGTTTTGGTTCATCAATTTAAATTAAGAGGCGATCGGTCTATGTTGCCGTTGACAGGTAAAATAAATTAAATATACACACAATAATTTAGGTTAAGCCTAGACTGATGAACCAACATTTTATGTTTATTCAATGTATTTACAATGAATGGACATTTAACTGGTTTACCATCTTAGCTTTGATGTTATTAATTCTACATCTTCATTATAATAACATTAAACGTATGGAAACAGTAAGTATCTGTATAAAAAACAAACTAATAATAAACGGCAATTGAAAGACTAAAATTATGTGTGTATGTTGCCGTTAAGGCTGGTAAAAGAATTGAAGAAAAAGCGTGTTGTAGGCCTACTTCGTTCCTGACGGGGGTCCCACGACCGCAAACATTTACTCTTTTTTAGTTTTTTCCGAATAGTTTCACCGCTAGAATTCGTGAAAACAATGTATATATAATATATACATTTACGTTTTTTTTGCATTTTGAGTCGAAATTATGTAGTGTATTTTAGTGAAAAATTTCAAACCCTCCTAAAATTTCGAATTTTTTTAAAACCTTTCTTAGCGAGCTCCTAGAGCCCTAGAGGAAGCTACATACCCAATTTCATTCCAATCCGTTCGGTGGTTTTTGAGATTTCGTGATGAGTGAGTGAGTGGTATTTGGATTATGTATGTAGATACATATAACCCGTGAGTGAACACGGGTGGCAACAAAATGCATCTTGTTAACGGGTTGTCTTGAGGAAATGGTTCATTAAGTTAAGCCTATTCGTCCTGATGATATGCAAATATATAATCAAGTGGTCAGTATCCTCAGGCAAGGGGGACTTCAAACACAAACAGCTGATCAAGATTGTTTAGACTCAAAATTTTTACGATTTAAATATTATCTCAACTGTAAAACTAATTAGCTTGTATAACAACTGGACAAAGTGACACTTTTAGTTGTATCACAGTTCAGTTTTGTACGTGAAAGAAAATTGGAAATGTTTATAAAAACAAAATGTTCAATATATATATAATGTAATAAAACCGTTAGCCTACGTAAGAATGTTTGAGGTTAAGAAATATACGATAAATTTAATACGAAGGAGCGAAATATTATTTTGACAGTGGAAACAAACTGCAAACGCTGTTTATTTGTGACCAGTATTGCCAACTGTAGGACGACTACACACTGGAATGCGCTAACATAAGCTACTATTGTGAGTCTACAAAGAATAGTATTGCCATATGGTAGTGTGGACAAAAGAGGATATTCAGATTGTTACTATCTACCGGAGGGTCTGAAAGAGAAGAGGGCGCTGGGGAATTTTGAAAATTAGGTATAAAAAACGATTTTTAATGCATTTTTACTTTCTCACTAGGCCTATACTATAGTAAAGAGAAAGTATAGCGATCACCAAAAAAATCGATGTTGAGATTTTTGTGGAAATATCAGTTTTGGGACCCCCTAAATAAAAAAAAGTGGTTTTTACAAAATGTCTGTCTGTATGTCTGTATGTCTGTATTACTGTATGTCTGTCTGTATGTATGTATGTCTGTAGGCCTATGTATATAAAGCTAGAGCGAAACTATTCGATCGATTTCAAATAAATTTGCACCAGACATGTCAAGTAGGCCTGTATAGATGCACGAAAAACGGGTTTGAAAATGTTTGAAAAACAACCCACATTTTGGCAAAAACCCCCAAAAATTCAGTTATTATTTTTGTATAAAAAAACGGCTCTAACGATTTTGATAAAATTTGGCTTATTTGTAGCCTTTAATGTACCCTACCAAATGCAAAAACCCGCATGTTTCTAAAAATTCTCGTTTAGCTAATAATAATAATAATAATAATAATAACTGATTTTTGGGAGTTTTTTGACCATAAAGGAGGTTGTTTTTCAAAAAATTTCAAAAAATCTTTTTTTGTGCATCTATACAGGCCTAATTTACGTGTTTGGTGCAAATTTGTTCGAATTCGATCGAATAGTTTTATCTCTAGCTAGTAATAATAATATTTATTAGTTAATCTCCTAGTTTAAAATCACCTCTCCTACTCCTCCTACAAATTATGAAGTCCAGTGAATCTGTTTAATAATTTAAATATGTTTTTGAGAAAGTATGTGCCAGTTCCTGGTACCGTTTATTTAGATTAGGTAAAAGCAAAGAAAAGGTTTACTGTATTATTCGTAAAGGTTTACAAAATCAAAATCTAAATATGTGTAGTGTATTCTTAAGTGGCATAAAAACCATTTTGCAATTCGATTACTTAAGTTAATGTAATGAAATGGAATAACTACACTTTAAATTAAATCAAGCAATGGTGAAGCATTGCTGGGTCTACTAGTAACATATAAATGTAAAAACACGACAAAATGTAAGCTGAGAAGTGTATATTGTCAAAAACAGTATTATAATTTAATTTAAGCTTTTTATAAAATTAGGACCAATCATCTTCTCACCAGAAATACTGTCAATTTTAGTTAACTTTTAATTCAGATTTTGTTACTTTTATTGTACAATAGTTTATTTTAAACTGCACATCTGATAATTATAGATAGGTATCTAAAGCAGATATTTCAAAGTTTTCTTTACCATTTAGACAAATTTTTCTTCAATCTTTATGCAACACATTATGAAACGTAATTATTTATAGTATAAATTATTATGCTGGTACAGGAGAAATAAACCTCATTATTAACAATAAAATTATTATATTTCCAAACTACTTGTTATAAAAAAACTAATCTAAAAATAGGGGTAGAAATTAAACCAGTTTAAATTCAGTTCTAGTTTAAATCAGCTGTTATGGAAATCCATTGATTAACACAGAAAATCTTCGACAAGCTGAAGTATTTTAAATTGAAAATTAAATTTTTAATTACTGTATACTTTTGCTTTTACATTATTTGATTATTTCGATACATTTCCCTAAATACAGACTTTCCGTCGTATAACACAAGTATTTGATGTTTGAAAACATCGATGTTTTGTTTCAAGTGGACATCCCTAGTCACCATTAATTTGTACAATACAGGCGGGGACTGTACCTGAAATACCTTTGCACAGTATTGTAGTAAATTGAATTACCTTTCGAGTGATATAACTCACAAATTGTACTCGGGCTTATGAGTGGGAGAAATTGCGCAAAAATCTTAGCCTACATGGATAATGAAAAAATGACTGTACCTGAAAAACCTTTGCTCAGGATTGTAGTAAATTGAATTACCTTTCGAATAACATAACTCACAAATTGTACTTTGGCTTATGAGTGGGAGAAATAGTGCCATTTCCTCGCTCTGACTTTACCGTTTTGGTTTGAATCAAATGGGCCGCCATTTTGTGTCAAATGGAAAAATGAAAAATCAGTATCTGCGAAATCCTACAAGAACCCTTTCACTGATAGTTCAGCAATTTTGAAGCATATTTACTACCACTTATCAAGGTGGGAAAAACACAAATACTTATACACTCCTCAAATCCCTACCTAAAAACGATTAAACGGTATAACTCCGCCATTTTGAATTGGA
>JAGFPH010000744.1:302484-345013 GCA_018207615.1 Philaenus spumarius
TCAATGATACTAAATCACGATTTCTCTAAAACTACAGGTTGGATTGTAATGAAATTTGGTATGTAGCTTCCTCTAGGGCCGTAGGAGCTGATAGAAAAGGGTTTAAAAAATTCGAAATTTTAGGGGGGTTTTTGGGGTCAAAGTACTAAATCACGATTTATCTAAAACTACCGAACGGATTGGAATAAAATTTAGTATGTAACTTCCTCTTGGGCTGTAGGTGCTGATAAGAAAGTGTTTTTTTAAAAAAAATCGGAATTTTATTGGGGTTTGGTGGGGGTCAATGTTAGTAAATCACGATTTCTCTAAAACTACTGAACGGATTGTAATGCAATTTGGTATGTAGCTTCCTCTTGCGCCGTTGGTGTAATGAGAAAAGGTTTAAAAAATTTCGAAATTTTTTGGAGGGTGGGGGGGGGGGGGGGGTCAAAGTTAGTAAAACATTCCATAAGAAATACATAGTGTAATTTATATTAATTGATATAATATATTTTTTGTTAATATACATTTAACTTTGATGTGTCTATCCGTGCAAACCCAAGTAAGTTTTCAGCTTGCCTTCTTCCAACGTAGGCCTAAAGTGGTTGGAAGAAAGATGTGAGCTGTGTGAATGTTCGCCCTTGACTGAATTTCAATAATCAAAATCACTGTTGTTATAGAAATAGATAAATAGTGACAATTAGTAGATTATCTATTGTTACAATTATTTATCAATTTGAAATATATTAATTTAATAATTTTAATATATATTTACATTATGATAATAAGTCGACCACGCAGCTGAACCGTTGACGTGAGTTGAGCAAATTTCCAAAATTAAGTTTATAGACCGATATTTTAGGGTTTCGACCAACAATTTGGGAAATAGGTCTATTCACGACGGTGCTGAATAGCTGCAAAATGGTTCGCACGCCATTCCGCATATTGGGAGTATCTTCAATAACACAAAGCATTGCGTGCTTCGCACGCCATTCCACATATTGGGATTGTCTTCAATACACAAAGCATTGCGTGCTTCGCACGCCATTCCACATATTGGGATTGTCTTCAATACACAAAGCATTGCTTGGGTTTCAAGGGGCTTTGCAGCAACCTGGGACTGGGACCGATTCCGACTAATGAGTTTTTATTAGGCTAATAGTGGGTAATAGGCTACCTAATAAATCTAAACGGAGAAAGACGATTCCAAATAATATGCCAAAGAATGAAGTTCTGTGTAAGTATATTTGTTTCCTCAAACTTAGAGAACGGTTGTATTTACCTACTAAATGTTACAGTAGGCCTAAAAGTGTGAACAGGGAGTAAATGCGTTTACATAAAAATTATTCGATATAAATTAGGTTCAATAATTAACTTGATTTATGAGTACAAATGTCATACTTACAAACCACCTGATTAGGCGCATTGCAATAACAACCCCTCAATGGGGGATCGGTTCCAGGGTTGTTTGTAAAAAATTGTTTTACGCTGGAACAAAAAGGTTGACTCCTCTCAATCAATTCATATACATTTCCAACCCACACGCTAAACACGTTCACTGCTAAGGACGCACATGTGAGCTTGACACTGAACACTATGAGAAGCGGCCGACGCTCATTGCATTGCACGAAAATCCCCGTATTGGGAGTACGGTACTTTAAATACACAATGCATTGTTTGCTTCGCACGGAAATCCCCGTATTAGGAGTATTTTCAATACATAGTACATTGCGTGCTTCGCACGCCAACCCCCGTATTGGGAGTATTTTCAATAAGTACATTGCATGCTTTTCACGTCAACCCCCGTATTGGGAGGATTTTCAATACACAGTGCATTGCGTGCTTCGCACGCCAACCCCCGTATTGGGAGTATTTTCAGTAAAAATTGCATTGCGTGCTTCACACGCAAACCCCCGTATTGGGAGTATTTTTAATAAAAATGCATTGCGTGCTTCACACGCCAACCCCCGTATTGGGAGTATTTTCAATACACAGAGCATTGCGTGCTTCGCACGCCAATTTTAAGCCTATGTGCTATGGACGCCCATGTGTGTCCGCTTTAAAATATTAGTGTTTATTACGTAGAAAGGTTCATAAATAAAAAATAAAGTAATTTTTACTCATTTAGACTATAAATATAACAAATAAAAGGTCAGCTCCTAGCATAGAAAATACGAAATTTGCGTGGCAGTGACGTGTTAATGTTTTTCCGTTTGTTATGTTACTCTATCCTATTACTTTAAATTCTTGTATCTATCTTTGTATATGTCGCGGATCTCGAAAACGGCTCTAACGATTTTGATGAAAATTTGCATACAGGGGTTATTTGACATCAGGAGTTGTATGCGCTAGGTCT
Source organism: Philaenus spumarius (assembly GCA_018207615.1). Classification (NCBI taxonomy): domain Eukaryota; kingdom Metazoa; phylum Arthropoda; class Insecta; order Hemiptera; family Aphrophoridae; genus Philaenus; species Philaenus spumarius. The sequence goes on from JAGFPH010000744.1 coordinate 304,820, forward strand.
TATGTCTTCAAAAACGCGCATAAAGTCCGAAAAATGTGCATAAAATTTAAAATCTGAACTTCTTTTTATACCACCATTGAAGTCACTTAGAAGGCGAATAGGTACAGCTTTTTTATACTTCATTCAAAGTCACTAAATATTCGAATAGATACATTATAGATACAATCCAGATGTTCAAAATACTGAACGATGCTCGTTCACCCAGGTACAAACGAGCCTAAGATTAGCGAGAGCCTTTAGAGAGTTTTCCAACTGCGAGCGAAGCGAAGCAGCCATCTGAGGCCGTATGCCGAGTTATTACTTTAAACGAGCAATTCTTGTATCTTTGTATCTGTCGCGGATCTCGAAAACGGCTCTAACGAATTCAAAGAAATTTTGTATTTAGGTGTAGTTTTGATAAAAGTACACCCATATAGTTGTATTTCGTGTAAAAACGCAATTTTTGGGAAAATCTAATTTAAAAGTTGAAAACTTTTAACATAGGGTCTTATGGGTTGCCATGTTGGTTAAAAAATAACAACGAAATAGTAAATAAAGCGATCAAAACAGCTTTATAAACAAGCCAATTTATACTGTTTTAGCACGTTGTAAATAGAGTGTAATAGAATTGAGATTGAGTATTATCCAAAATCAGCTGTTCATTGGATAGTTTTTAATTACTGTTAAAAAACAAGCTAATTTATACTGTTTTAGTACGTTGCAATTAGAATAAATTGGGCCTGATTTAACAATTCATTTTGTCAAAAAAAAAAGAGGTAAACTTGGCAAAGATATATAAATTCTAATAGTCAATTTTGTAATGTAGGCCTGGCTCATTTCTGAAACATAGTATTGAGGTTATGTTAATCCTGCAATAATTTTTACTATATTTAGGCCTGGTTTCAAAACTTTAGTTGACAGAAGATAGTAAAACTAGGACTAAAATCGTAATGAAAGCCTCTCACGTTTCTAAAGCATGTATTTGAGATTATAATTAATCTTGTAATTACTGTTAATATATTTAAGCCTGGTTTCATAATTTTACAAACATATGTACAAACAAGCCAAAGATTAACGATATTCTTTAGCAAATTTTCCAACTGCGAGCGAAGCGAAGCAGCTATCTGAGGCTGAAGGCAGAGGCGGGGTTGGGACGCGAAGCATCCAGGGGCAGAGCCCCTAGTTCTAATAAAGCGTGTGGATCAAGACAACAAAATCAGTTAGTTTCAGTATATTAAAAAAATAGATTGTTAAGTAAACTTTCCACTGCTAAGCTATTATATTGAAACCAGTGTGGCAAAATGAGGGAGTGAATATGTCGAAACTATTAACATGTAAGGATTCTGATACACCGTGCTTTTAATTAATAACTTTGCCAGCTTTGGTAGGTCAACAACACTATTACATTTTAGATTAAAAGATCCAATTCAATTCAACGAGGGATTTACTCGAGGGTATTTGCTATATCTGTGTTCACCGTTAAAGCTGAATGGGAGTGTAAAGTAAACTCGCCAACTAATTGCAGGATTATTTAAAACTACCTCCAACTTGTGAATATCGTCAAACACCGTAGGCCTAGTTGATTATTAGTTTCTGTTGAATAGATTGTGTAAATTGTATGCAGTACTAGTGCGACTTTGCTATCTTTGGCTCACAATATTCTATAAAATATGTTCGTCAACAAGAATTTATCATAAAAAATGTTTTTTTGAATTTGTTTACAGATTTCTTCTACTATTTTACTAGGCCTATTAAACTAAGAAAAATGTATCTCATATCTCTGCCAAAATGAACGAATTAAGAATACCTCTTGCTACCTTCACACTCATTTTTGAAATAAATTAAAAAAACATAACCTCAAATCTAAGACGGTGAATAATATTACAATGTAAATCAGATAATTAAGTTAACGATTTATCAGGAGTTACGATATAGGTTAAACATAACCAGAAACATGTGGGCCTACTCCTAAATAAAATCCTAACCTAAAAATTATAAATAACTAGCTGACCCGGCAATGCTTTGCTATTGCTTAATTTGAAACTTTGAAAGCCTGTAATTCGTATCCCTGAGGGTCGATGTAAATATAATAATGGGATTCTGCTCATTGCTTGATTTACCTAACCTAAAATTATATTCATTTTTTGATCCAAACCAGTTGTTGATCAAAATCAGATGTTTTAAGCTTTTCATACGAACAGCTGTTTTTTGTGCCCCTGATAAAATCAAAAGACATCTTTCTTCTTCTTGAAACTTTGAGGGCCACTGGGGCGTAGCCCTAATGTCCTAGGACTTCGGTAAATGGCCTAAAACCTTCCCAGGGTTAACATGTGTTACTATGCAAAATTTCAAAGCAATCGGATGGACGGTTTGGTAACGCATAAAGGACAAACATACAGACGGACATACATTGAATTTTATATATATAGACAATCGTTGAAATCAGCTGTTAATGGAAACGCCAAAAAATTCAATAATGACAAATACGTATGCCTATGTTAGAATAAAGCTGATTATCACCAGTGAATATCTTCCATCAGCTGAGTTATTTACTTTAAATGGTCAGATGGAATATTTAAAACTATTTTTAGGTTTAACTAAACTCCATCTTATATTATTTGTTTCTTATAAATACTAATAATTAATTATTTTTTATATCAATTGACAATTTTACAGGAAAAAATAACACAAAAACACACCTCATTATGAATGGTGATTTCTAAAAAAACCCAAGAAAACAAATGTATCTACAAGCACTAGTAAATTACATTTAAAAAATAAAAAACCGTAAGCGTGATTGCCGCACTACTATATAGCCGAATTTTCTTATCAGGAAATAACTAGTATTAAATACTGGGAGTTTATTATGAATATTTTGATTCTTATTCGAGAACTGTTCCAAAAAACACCTTTGCCCAGGATTAAAGCAAATTGAATGGTAGCAAATTGAATCTTTCGAATAATAGCTCACAAATTGTACTCGGGCTTATGAGAGGGAGAAATTGTGCAATTACCTTACTTTAATAATTAAAAAAAATATTTATCGGGAGTTTCCTATCAATTTTGTTCATTGATGCGGGGACTGTACCTGAAATATCTTTGCACAGGAGTGTAGTAAATTTAATTGCCTTTCGAATGATATAGTTCACAAATTGCATTCAAGCTTATTAGTGGGAGAAATTGCGTCAAAACCTTACATGTATAGTGAAAAAATCATTTATCAGGAGTTTCCTATCAATTTTGTTCCCTGTTCTGGGGGCTGTGCTTGAAATACCTCAATTTCGTGCCTGAATCGAAACCCTCAAAGGCTATGCATGCCTGTGATGAGATTACAAACCCTTAAGCGAGTTACACACTGGTGTCGTGTCTGATCAAATTTCATGAGATGTTATTACTTGGAGTTGTGAGACGAAAACGTCGTCGGCGTAGGTTTTACACACCCTGTCGATATTGGACCCACCCCTACTGGACTGCCAATGTTGAGGGTTCAAGCCAGTTTGTTACCACTCAACAGCTAAACGATCATCCAGATAAGTTCAAAAACTTTCATAGGATGGAACAAGGTACTTTCAACAAACTTTGTGATTTAGTAAGAAACCACTGTAGGCCTACTGTGGGCGAGAGCAACTTTCGTCAGTCCATACATTTGAAGATCGGCTCAAAGTATTCTTAAGGTATGTATTTCTTAACAAATACTTTTTCGAACTTAAAAAAAATTGTATAGTAATTTTTAAATAATAATTTGTAAATCCAAGTATAGTGTTTAATACTCAGAAGGCACAGCAATTAAGTAAATAAATGTATCCCGTTTGAGATATAATTTGGTATGTAAATCTAAACTCAATGAAAATAACCAAAGGTACTATTATTAGTTATATTAATCAGTCATTTTGCTTTAAGGTATTAGTTATAATGTAGGGTGTTACAACGGGATTGGATTGGCTTCACATTCATGGATTCTATGTGCAACTTTGAGTAAAAAATAATTAATAAAAATGTATATACTTAACCTTCAATCCTCTTTATCGCTAGGTTTGATAGCTTTAATTGAGCATGTTCAACTATTCATCATGCAATATACTTTTCATCTCGGACTTCTACGCTTTGTGGGTGAACTTACTTTAAAATACTTCTAATTATTTTCTGTAAATTGGTGGTTTGAAGAGATTTAAGTTTGAAGTTCTTAAACATCCACCATTTAAAAAATATCGAACTGTATGAATTGGTAGTTTTTGACAAGTAATGTTTGGCAATTTTATAAATTATAAATATTTTTTCCTTAAAATTGGTCATGGAGTCCGTAAATAATTAGCCTACCTAACCTTTTTTAACGTCCTGAATATTGCCTAGAGCTAAGGAGTAAAATAAGGAAGGAAATAAGTATACCCACAAAGTTATTTTAGTCTTCTCTTTTACTGATAAGTTTCACCAACTACCATAAAACAAATTACATACATAATGTTTATCGTTGGTTCGGTGGTTGCATGACGTGAAAGGTTGGTGTGTTACCATACGATATGTTCCATTGGTCTCCCGGAAGAAATTCGTTATCTTGAGACAAGTCAGGTGCAGGTGCATTGATTGGTATGAAGCTGCGTGGCAATTGAGAAGTAGAAAGAGGTGGGGTCGGGGTTTGAGGGGGCGGAGTTGTTGTTACAGAAATTGTGCTAATAATGGAAGAAGGCAAGAAATCATCCTCAGAGAGTTCATCCAAAATTTCGAGAACTTTTCGTTTGAACATTCGTTTTTTCCTTGGTGGAAGTCCTGTCACATCTGGCAATAGACTGGTCAAAAAATTCACTTCAGCAGATCTTGCGGGATCAGTATGTTGATGTTTCCCTTTATTCTCAAAATAACTTGTCACAGCCTTTTCCAGAGAATCAGTTTTTTTTATTTGTACTTTGGAACTGCGCCAAGAAGACAAAGAGGATGACGGAGTGCTGCTTGGAGTAGGGGGCTGTGGTGGTACATCATTGTCATCTTGAACATTGTTTTCAGTGTCCATTGTACTAGTCGTTCTCTCTGCAATTTGGTCACAGCTTGGATCATCTACACTTTCTTCTGTAATTGTTGTCTGATGGGATGAAGAGCCGCCAACGCTTCCAATTGCCCGACTGCGTTTTTGATTTGGTATAGGGCAGTAAATATTGTAAATGATCCCATAAATAATACGGCTTTTTGGCACCACTGCCAGTTGTACTTTTGCTTCTGATGTATCTTGCGAATGCACTTCTTATGTTCCTCCACCGCAGCTTACATTCCGGTTCTGAAAAAAACAAAAAACAAACAAAATTCAGACCAAAAAAATACACGCTCACAGACTTACACACATCTTAACAAATCATACACAACTGTTGGGTTAAAACCCTAATACATTTTTCGTTTTTCAGATACTTAACAACTGGAATGACCTTTAATTCACTGGCATACGAGTTTTATCGTGGTGTGTTGACAATCAGTGAGATTGTTGAACATATGGCAGAATGTTTATGGGACACACTTCAAAAGGATTATATGCCTATGCCTTCTACAGAAGAATGGATAACGATATCGAAAAGGTTTTATGAACAATGGAATATGCCGAACTGTCTAGGGATCATTGATGGGAAGTACATTCGTATAAAGTGTCCTAAAAACTCAGGGTCATCATATTATAACTACCAGGGCTTCTTCTCTATTGTTTTGTTGGGCTGTGTTGATGCTGACTCATTGTTTACCTGGATTAGTGTAGGGGATTACGGTAGAAACAACAGTGATGGACGAGTGATTAAATCAGCAGGATTTATTGAAGCTCTGGAAAATAATGAACTCATTCTACCAAACTTACAACCATTGCCAAACACTGTCGAACCACCTTTTCCCTTTTATTTTATAGGTGATCAAGGCTTCCCTTTGAAGACAAATCTGTTACGACCTTACCCAAAGAAAACATCTGATGACAAAAAGCGAGTTTTCAACTATAGGTTGTCACGACCAAGGAAAACAGTTGAATGCGCTTTTGGCATGTTGGCACACAAGTTCAGACTTTTTTTGACTCAAATTGAGTGCAATCCTGAAAAGGCTACTAAACTAGTAAAGGCAGCCTGCATTTTGCATAACTTTATAAAAATGCATGATGGTGTGATTGCAACACCAAGCTACGAGAATGAAATTACTACTGCATACAACAACTGGACACCTCTTCAAAGAGCGCTGCCTCAAGTACAAGGGATTCAAGCGAAGGGATTCCGTGATATTCTTTGTGAATATTTCACAATATCAGAAAACGCCCTTTCACATCAAAACGTGTTCAACTGAACCAAGTGTAAATTAACGAAGCTAAAGAACTGAATAGTGTTATCAATGAAGCTTAAGTTAATTACTGAGTCTCAGCTCATCTAATTACTCATCCGTAATTCTGTAAATGGGTAAGAATTTTCCAAGTGGTACCCTAAATTTCCCGACCTTGAAGTTTGTCCAAGTATTTATTATTATTTTATACCAGATTACAAAATAAAGTTTAATTTTAATTTTTGCGGAAGTTATCAACAATCAAAATTTTATGCTGATATATGCGAAAAACTACAAGGTCGGGAAATTTAGGGTACTACTTGGGAAATTCTTACCAAAATACTGTAACGGAAATTGATTTTTTTAAATTATTCTAAAGTAGCCTATATTTTTGGAAGTTCATTGCATCTGTAATTTTTCCTCTAAGTAGCTTTTCATAAAAATAATAATACATAAACAATACAAAATAAACAAATACATTTAAGGAAGGAAATTAAATGTAGCTTAGCATAGTTTGTGTTTTTAAATGTTGGATATACCTTTGAAACCAATTGTTTGGCTAAATTTACAGTATGGTTCTTACTCACAGTCCAATAAAGAATATTGCTGATTACATGATTCCTAATTTGAATTTAGCATTTATATAGATGTCTGTGTTAATAAATTCTAATAAACACTACTGTACATTAATAATAGTACACTTTCATTTACCTGTAGCCTCGAACTTTGCAGCTAGCCGCCTCCAAACCCTTTCCTGTTCGTTCCGGTTGCTGTATTCCTTGAGGTTGTAGTTATATAGTACCTACTGGATATTCTTCTACAGCTACTAAAAACACAATATTCACTTTTTCATTGTCCGGTAAAGGCATGTTCACAACACAAACAAAATCACAATGTGTACGGTGTAAAGAAACAAAAATCACGTTGTACTGCTGCTAAGGCGTCGCCACAGACTGAGCGGGGAGTGTTGGCTGTGGCAGGGCGCATGCGCGGGGTGAGGTCTCGAGCGACATGTCTTACCAAACACCGGCAAACCGGTTCCGTGCGACACCTGTCCGATACACAGATGATGCTTCGAACATCTGTCGCAAGCAGTGCGTAAGCTCTGATTTGACAACACAGGTTGGTTTCACGTGCGAGATCCCTCGGACACGAGATTTGTCGTAGAATAATAAAAACAAAAAGAAATCGTGGAAAGTTTGGTATGATTCTATTTTTTTTATATACACAAACAATATAAAATTACTATATTAAATTATATATACATTTCTACACATATAAATTACTGTATTATACTAACGCCGATATTTTGTATTATAAACTACAAAGCATAAAGGCAATACTACAAATCAAATCTACAATATAACCTTAAGGTTGTCAGGTACATTATGATAAGTCATGTGTTAATGTTTTACGTCTAAATTGGTGTAAATAGTAAATTCTTAATCCGTTCACCTTTTTCTTCAGCCTTTTTTCGTAGAGTTTATCTTCCGCACTAGTTTATGATATATTTCGATACTTTTATTTCAGTTTTGTTGTACTCATACTGTGAAATTAATATTTTTGTTGTTTCAAATGACCAATAATATTTATTTTTTGGCATTGTTTTTGTTTGTTTACAGTCGGGATTAAAAAATGCTTTATAAAAAGTAATGTTTTAAAATGTTATAGAAGAAATATTAGTCTATAAAAAGCTTAGTTTAAAATACATTTTATAAGAAACTATTGACAAAATATACGATATTGTAGGCCTAAATACTCGTCTTGTTCTGTTATTGTCTTTTTACGTGTTGTAAAAGAAGACATTGTGTTGTAAAATCCGCTTGATCTATTTGGCCTTGGCTCAGTCTCATTTATTTGTGACTTAATTCCGATTGTTGTGATAATGTTCACTTAATTATTTTCTTTTGATGGTTATGTGTACATATTTTTGTGAGTGTCTCTGAAGGGCGTATTGTTCAGTGTTTTGAGAATATCAAACGAGTTTGAAACTATAGTTTCCGAGAATGTTATTAGTTGTGTATTTTAAATGTTATTGTGAAAGTTTAGTAAAGCATGAATAATTTTTTGAGGTTATTCCTAGGTTTGGTCTTGCAGCAACGGCAAAGGTCAAAGGTAAGTTACACTATTTTTATAATGAAATACAAACTTTCTGAGTGTTCTTTTTAGAATATCGATACGTGATATCGATATCTTCATTTAGATGTCGGCCTAGTATATAAATGTAGGCCTATATTAAGCTACTTTTTCATCCAAAATCATCATGAACGTGATAGTTTTTAATTTATTCTGTTGTAAATTTTAAGAATGGTTTATTTACAGGCTTAACTAATTAAACCCTATACGGTAGTTGTTTCAATTTGATTATTATTGTTTGATTACATAGGTATGGGATAATATTCTATAGTCTATGGAAATAATATTTTTTGGACTACATACGGTAGTGCCTTTAATTATGTTCTAAGGCTTTCAAATAAAATTAACCGTCTATTGTTATTTTGATAGTTCAACAATTTGAAACTCGAAATTATTTTCTTAAAACAGTTCCAATATGGCAGTATAAAATGTAAAGGTATTTTATATAGCAATAATGACACACTTTCCTGATAGGAAAGAAATATAAATTCTGTGTACGGAAATGTTTTTGAAACGTCGTCTTTTGCGAAGGAAATTAAACAACGTTTCGGAAGTTATAAATCTACAAATGTTATCGAGCAAAGTATCCCGTTGACAGTATATTTACCAAGGGAACAGGGATATCAGTGGAGCAAAGGAAATGTATTGACTAAGAACTCTAATGCGAATGTAATGTCGCAACGCTCTCTACAGTAGCGATCAGTTTAAACAATTATTCGTATATTAGCAGATATAATCTTTGAACATTATAAATAATGGTTTGATTGTTCTACATGCCTAAATAAAGGTTTGACCATACTTTACTTAACACGCCAACCCCCGTATTGGGAGTATTTTCAATACACAGTGCATGAGTGCTCCGCACGCCAATTTTAAGCCTAAGTCCTATGGACGCACATGTGCGTCCGCTTTAAAATATTAGTGATTATTACGTAGAAAGGTTCAAAAATAAAAAAAACGGTACCAGATAACTGCCACATACTTTATCGCAGTTGAAACTTTATAGCTTCCCAAGAGTAGCATAGGAGGTGGTTATTTAGAATTGCAAAAGTAGGAAAATGTTACCATGGAAAATATTACATGCACGTAACACACATCCATATTATATTATATTATTATTATTATTTAAACTATTCGATCGATTTCGAATAGCCAAAAATCAGTTACTATTATTAGCTAAACGAGAATTTTTAGAAAGATGTGGTTTTTTTGTATATGGTAGGGCACATTAAGGGCTACAAATAAGTCAAAATTTATCAAAATCGTTAGAGCCGTTTTTTTATAAAAAAATAACTGATTTTTTGTTTTTTTGCCAAAAAGGGAGTTGTTTTTCAAAAGTTTTCAAAACTTTTTTCGTGCATCTATAATTTTCTAATTGACATGTTTGGTGCAAATTTGTTCGAAATCGATCGAATAGTTTTCTCTCTAGCTTTGTATACGTACAGACACATAGACATACAGACATTTTGTAAAAACAACTTTTTTGGACTCAAGTTGTCCCAAAACGGATATTTCCACAAAAATTTAAACATCGATTTTTTTGCGATTATTATTCTTTCTCTATACTATAGTATGTGAGAAAGTAAAATAATTCATCATAAATGCAATTTCTTGAAAAGTATATCCAGAAAGAGAAGAAACAAAATTATTTATTGAAGTTCAAACCTGTATGCTTTTACCCCATGACCTGAGGGATAATAAGGGCCTAGCCTATTTGGTGGTACTTTACACTTTATAAATAAATTAAATTTAAGAAGTATAATAATAGTACTCTGTATAAAAAAGTCGCTTTATAGTCTCTACAAATTTGCATGTTCTATATCTTTCAAAATTCTTTTTAAAAATGGGAAAAAATGAGTTGGTTTAGTCGTAGTACACACTTTTCTCACTTCACCTGTTTTCTTAAAAAAACAGACATGTGTCTACAAATTCTGCCGATTGTATTTTCTCTTTCAGTTTTTGTATAAACGAGATTGCGGTAGATGTAGGCCTACTAAAAGCGTTCACTATTATCTGTTAAAATAACCCAGATACATTAGGTTTAACGAAATTAGCTGGCGGGCTCTCATAATGTAATTGGTTTCAAGAAAAGTGTTTTCTACAATAATATGGCGTGCGGGGAAATGCTTCTGTTATTATTATTACGAATAAATTGCAGTGTTTTGTTTGTTGGGCAATTACCTAACTTACAATCTATCTCTAAGATCTGCACATTAATCTACTCTACAAGGTAGAACTGTTTACGCAGACTGCTGTTTAACGGATATGACGTGTTAAAAATAAGGTACACAGTGGCACAGTGGTTAAAGACGTTCGTAGAGTTGGAACTTCCAAAACAGTAGCGTAGTTACCTGCAGAACTCAATTTTGGAAAAAATAAACCGAGTAGAAATGTTTATAGCCTACGAAATTTCTATGTTTTTTTTAAAATACTTGGTGCTCCGCCTGTGCTCACTTAGCTCAACAACCCCCGGCGGCGACCCATGGCGTAGCTAATGAAAACATATCGTTGTATACCCTGCTGGAAATGACGATTGAGTGGCGACATATGCATAGCTAATGTAAGACAAATATCGAAACGGACACGACCAACCCCAATAATTTGAATTATGGCATGCGTTGTAATTTTACCATTAATATTTAAATAATTCGACCACGCAGCTGGACCGCTGACGGGAGTTGAGCAAATTTCCAAAATTAAGTTTATAGGCCAATGTTTTAGGGTTTCAACCAAAAATTTGGGAAATAGGTCTACTCACGAAAACGTTGAACAGCTGTCTGTGTGTACGCAATATATTAGTAGAATTTGTTTGCGCCTAGTGGCCTCGCGAGTTTGCACCACTTGGCTTCGAACCGGGTACTTTTATGGTATTTTACGTTTTGATCGATTTTGGGTGAACCAAGCGAGCATTAAGGTCGCGTAAAAAAACAAAATGTGCAGAATAACATCCTAAATTTATATTTGTAACATCTTACATTTTTTATATTTTTAGAAAAAACTCTAAAACAATCTCATTCTTGTAGTAAAAATCTAAAAAAATAGTTACTTTCGGTCAACAAATGTACTTCCGGTAGTTGGATTTTTTGGCTAACGAACTCGTCCGAGCGACATAGACAACCAGCATGTATACCAAATTTATACATATATATTGTACATATATAATTGTACATATATATATATACACCACAAAATGTGTTCTGGGGACCATGATCGGTGCTCATTTGCTACTCCCGACCTTGGGTCTTACCATAAGGGCCACTGCAATAGCTCATTTTTCCTATGGAAATTCGCTAATAATCAACATTTCAAACAAATTTTGATATTACCAACTAAAGGAACAATATAATATGTAACACCAGATGTTAGACTTATAATCCAGTAAGCCTTTTGTTTGCTTTTACTTAATCTAAAAATACCGTTAGTTGTGAAGAACAATGACCTGATTCTAGATTTGCCAAATTGGTTGCAAATAAATGTACTCGTATTTTGGTACATTGTAGGCCGAACCTAAAATTATGTTAAGTTTTTAATCCAAATCAGCTGTTTTATTTATGATATGTAAGAACACATGTTTGGATTGAATTATAATACAGTAAGCAATTTTGGTAAAATACATTTTTGGTAAATTTGCAATGAACGCATTTTTTGTGTTTTTTATAAGCACAAGAGGAATAGTCTTACTTACTTTACTTTAGCCAACGCCTGTCCGTCGCTGTTCAGATTTGACGTCGAGTGTCTCGGCAACGCGAAGTGATGTCATCAGGCAGGCGAAGAAATCAAGAACATAGCTAGGCAGTTGCTATGTAGATGGAAATGCAGGAACGACCGATACATGACATTGGACGAAAATTGGGGACAGGTGTGGATCTCTTCTCAATGTCTCTTGGATCGGACCATCAGTAAAGAGGCACTCACAGCATCGTGCTTCGTAATTCAGGACGTTCTTGGTCGCGTTGTTGATGGTGACTGTTATTCGGTTTTGGGATGCTCTAAGTGTGGGCAGGTGCTAACGGTTGTTCAGATGCTTCTCCCTATTTCGCTAGGTTATCGGCTTTTTCATTGCCTGGGATGTCCACGTGGCTAGGGATCCACTGGAGGGGAACAACTCAGCCTGCCTCTATAAGTTCTTCCAGCTTGGCTCTGAAATTAACTGTGCGGAGACAGTCAGTAGGGCTGTTGTTTCTCAGAGCGGAAACATCGGCTTGGGAATCAACCAGGATTATGACTTGGCTGATTGGGATTGCGCAGACCTCCCCATTGTAATTACTGGCGTTCCTTCCTACTCTCTTGTAGCCTTCGAATAGATCACAGTGTCAACCCTATTTAGCTCTGGTATGAAGGATCCGTCTGTGTATATGTGTATTCATTCTGTAGCTGGGGCACAGTTACGCAGTTCGGCTGGGTTTGATTCGTTCTTAAGGTATAGTAGGTTAAGTTTGGTTAAGGGCCAGGGCCACCGAAAGGGTTTAGGGGCCTGGGGCAAATTTAATTCTTGAGGCCCCTGACTCAAAACTAAATGTTGGGGGGAGGGTGGCAGGAAGAGTAACTTTTCTTCACGTAATAGTTAATAATAACAAAAATTGAAAATAATATAGTACACGTAGACAATAGTAATACATAATAATATTGGAAATTAACGTTCTGGCGGGCGCCCGATCAGTTTTCTTTTAGCTTGTAGCATTGTAATTGGATAACCTAATAGAACTCCGATCCAATGCAATATTTCAATCCACTGGAAGTTCGATGATAGTGGCGCTATCTATTGGGGAAACGATGGAAGCGGTGTGAAGCACCAATTCTACCAATGATTTCTCCCTAGCGGTACCTCGCGGCGCGATCATGCACTATTTTCTCGACAACCTTGTTTTCGGCACACAGCCCCCGTATGCATGCATGATCTATTTTATTATTCATGATCTATGCTTGTAGGTGCATTTGTACACCATTGAACTAGTGTTAGGAGATTCCGGAATAAAATTCTCGCTGATTCCGATTATTAAAGTAAAGTACTCGAAATGTTTCGATTATTTTCGAATGTAACTGATTCCGTACGTTCTGAATCATCCTGTTGTGGAATCGTTAGTTCGTCGAAGAAAGGAGAATAAATAAAAATAAAAACTGAAATAAAATAGTCTAAATTAAAATACAACAAATGTTTACTTAAATTTTACATTGATAGCAAAAAATAAAAGAGAAAAGAAAGTAGACGTAGGGTACTTACCTACCTTTGGACATGCATACAAAAATGAATTACCTACTTCATGTAAATAATGAAATTGACAAATACATACTGATATATTTAAAACTACAGTAAACAGCCATGAAATAAAAGTAAAATTATTATGAAAGTACAACAAATGTATACTTATATAGCCTATTATAGGCCTATTTCATTGAGGTAAACAAAAATGCACACATGGTAGAGCGCTGGGCGGCAAGTTGGCCGTTCTTCGGATGAAACGTTGACCTCGTCAACTTTGACACTCATTTACGAGCGTTGTTCGCGAATCTAGGATAGCTTCTGCCTGCCACGTGGTGTCTTATGATGTAATTAGAGAATACCTGTGCGTTCCGTTACACTGCGAATTTTAAATATTACTTAAATATTTTAAAAAAATGATTAAACCCTAAATGTTTTACCTTGCAATTCATAAGGGGGACGTGGAGTTTAGGGAAAGACAGAGAGGACAGAGTTATATATATAGTGTGGACACTGGGGCACGACGGTGAGGCCGGCTTTTCGCTCAAGATGGTGGCTACTCGACGTGACCTTAGCCAGTGCCGCGCGCTCGTTCCAGTCCGGTTCACTCACTGCCGGAAAAAATATCAAAAATAATTTAAAAAAAACTCTACATAACATATTATATAGTTAACTAAAAAAATCATTCTGTGCAGTAATAGTAAGCTAAACTGCGGGGCGAGCCAGCTACAGTGCGGCTTTTAAACTCAGTTAAAAGGCTTTAAATAATCGACGATTGCTAAGTACGTAGTGACATAGATTGCTATGTAAGATCGTTTTTAGTGAAAAGGAGGCCAAAATACTGCCCTAACGCCCGCCAGAAGTGTAATGAAAATTATTGCCTATATTGAAACTTAGGATGTTGACGAAAAACTACGTAGCCTCATTAAACAACAAAATTAAAACTGAGTGCCGTCTGCCTGACGTCGTCTGGTCGACTGCGACTGCGCTGACGAGCAGACGAAACGCTGCAGTACTGCCAACCACGCACCTTTAAATCCTTACAAAAACAAATGTGTCCAGGTAACTTAAAAATCCAACTTTATAATTTGACTTAATTATTTTTCTTTTCTGAGGAAAATTTTTATTTTAAACTCAGTTACCAATAATATATCAAGTTATTAAGTTTCATAAAAATACTTTTGAACTAATGCATTATTGAAAAAAAGTCAAATTGGCTGTTAAATCAACATACTCATTATTTTCAATTTTTGAATTGTTTTTAAATCCAGGGGCCCCCTGAAGTTGGTAGCTTGGGGCAATGTGCCCCTTTAGTCCTCTCCTCTCGGCGGCGCTGTTAAGGACAGGGCTGTGACAACTGAGGTAAAGTGCTGCAGAGAGGAATAATCAGCTGACTGTTGATCAGTGAAATTCCGTTAGTGTATTTAATTAGGCTAATATAATCTTATGAAAATAACAAATAATTTGTAACACTTCCATTATTAAGAAAAAAGGTATTGATTGAGAGCTTTTATTTACAAAATGAATAGTTGATACGTTCGAATATAAACAGCTGATTGATTGTTTAAAGATAACTAAAATGGTATACATTTTGGCCTACACCAATGTATTAAGGAACAATAATTAAGAGCTTGTTACTCGGAAAGGATATAACGAATTGTCATATGAATACCAACAGTTTTATTAAAACGCTATTAATTTAGGATCGTTGAAAAGGCGTACCGTGACAGCTGTACGAACAAATATTGAAATTGGTATAAATTACCTGTTACACTGTCTATCCAATCCTTGATTAATTGTTGTGACGACCACGGTTTCCGGGTTATCCCATCTGCCGGTCACTTATATCACATATAAAAATATTTTATTATTACTTTCTCTACCCTATATGTAGTATATGGAGAAATTATCGATTTTGAATTTTTAGTGGAATGATCTGTTTTGGTACTCCCTGAACCCTCAAAAAATGTTTATTGGATTTATCTGTGTTGGTGCTCCCTGAACCCAAAAATATTTTTAGTGGAATTATTTGTTTTGGTGCTCCCTGAACCCAAATTGTGGTTTTTTGGTGATGTTTGTGTGACTGTGTGTCTGTTAGGATGTGTACAGAACTGGAAACCATACTAACGGTCCGATTTTGATGAAATTTGGTATGAAGGCGTAGTTCTGAAATATCTCCAGGTATTTGTTTCTTTTTTTCAAATTTTTGATTTTTAAGGGGTTTTACTCTCCAGAAAAGGCCAAAAACGATAAAAATCAAAATTTCTCAAAAACGGTTCTAACGATTTTGATAAAGTTTGGCTTATTTGTAGCCCTTAATGTACCCTACCATATGCAAAAAACTGCATCTTTCTAAAATTTCTCGTAAAGGTAAAAAGAGGGTTGTTTTTCAAAAATTTTCAAAACCTTTTTTCTTGCTTCTATACAGGCCTAATTGACATGTTTGGTGCAAATTTGTTCGAAATCGATCGAATAGTTTAAATAATAATAATAACAATAATAATATATTATGGATGTGTGTTACATGCATCTAATATTTTCCATGGTAATATTTTCCTACTTTGCAATTCTTAATAACCACCTCCTATGCTACTCTTGGGAAGGTATAAAGTTTCAACTGGGAGAAAGTATGTGGCAGTTATCTGGTATCGTTTATTTTTATATGTGATATAAGTGACCGGTAAATGGGATAACCCCGAAACCGCGTTCGTCACAACAAATAATCAAGTCTTGGGTAGACAGTGTAACAGGTAGGCTAATTCATACCTATTTCAATATTTGTTATCATTCCAATCCGAGAGCTTACATAATGAAAAAAAGCTGTACGAAGTTTTAGCTAATCTTTTTAAATATAGTATATAGATGATTACCGGATAAGGCGCGAGTAGGCCGGTACAACAGATACTATGCAAACAGATGTTACACGGGGAAATGCCCTATGCAAACCCGATCAATACCCTTTGCATATAAATTCAATATTAAAAGTTTGAAGGTTAAATTTAAGTTTCTAAGAAGGCGAGAATGTAATTGAATTAAACTTTGTCTATAAAGAGAATATTGGATTTGAAAATCAAGTTTTTACAGACACCAAATCAGTGGGTTTAAGTTTCTCCCCTTCTTTAGGGAATGGATAACCTTCAAAGCACTTTGCTTAGCTTAACTTTAAACAATTATTTCGGTTCAAAGTTCAGTTTTGTTGGTTTATTTATGTTTGTTCTTGTTTTTATCTCTCTACTTTGTTTATTGCTTCAACTTGCTTTGTGTCCATAGTACTTTGTGACAAACAGCAAGACTCCATTGTGTTGGTCTTGTTTGTTTTGTCTCTTACACACAAGTCACTTATATTAAAGAATTTTTTACAATCTCACATTTACTTTGAAACGATCGAATCTTGTTACTTTATTTTGTTTTCGTTCTTTGTATGTTATTGCTATTATGTTTTACAATTAGAGATTTTCTTTATTGGCTTTTTATTTTATTTAACATCACAGTTTTTAGTTTTGTTCTAATAATCTATTCATTTTCAATACCCACGTCACTAATTGATTAGAACAAAGTTACTTAGATTTGTTTCTGTCAAGTGACCTCTTTTTTGGTATATGTCACGCGTTTCGGGACTTTTATCCCATCTTCAGGCACAATTATAAATGACTCGACAGAGGTCGTCAAACATTAAAATTAATACACAAAACACAACACAGCACATTTAAAGTACGTTTTGCTGTACACCATCTGGCTACCGGACGTCAACTGTCAGTCTGTTGTCTCGCGAACTTGGAACGTATTCTTTCCGTGGGCTTCTTGAACTCCTGTCACCGTGTCATGCAAGGTATTAGAGTTGACATTTAACTGGTCGTTCAATAATAATTGATGTTTGTCATTTGCTTCTTTTGATTTGAAAGCTTTATAAATTTCACACTCCTCAACAGCATTCATTTAGAACTTATTTGAACTGTTTTAAGGTTATTTTGTAAGCTCTTGTAACCATGGTCCTCGTCTATTAGATGGCTTGCAAAATTTGATTTGTTATCTGACATTGTTTTTTTCGGCAAATTTTCATTAGATACAATTTTAAACTAACTACCAGTTTGGCCTATGTATACCTTATCACAATCTTCGCATGCCAATCTACGTACCTTTGGTCTTCTATAGGTCTTGGGTTTTTGGGGTGAAGAGTTGTTTAATGGTGTTACTAGTTTGGAAGGCTATTATTCTCTTAAGTTTATGGAAGCTAGAAATGATTATTTTAGGTACGATGCTGCCATATTCAGTCGATATGAAGGTAGGTTTAGTTTTCTTCTCGGGATGCGATTCATATCCAATCTTGCTTTTGAAGAGAAGTTTGTCTATGATTGAGCTTTCGCAACCATTTCTTAGGGCGATATATTTTATCGTATTAATCTCTTCTTAAAAATTATGAGGATAAAATGGTACTGTCATCAATATAATGATCATAATGTTATAGGTTGAGATTTTTGAGGTAGTGGATGGTGGGAGTCAGACTGTATTGTTTGTGGTTGGATTTCTATATATATATATCTTATAGTTAAATTCTTTTTGTTGTTTTTATCCATTATGTCTAAAAAATTTATAATGTTATCTTTTTAAATTTATAGTGTATATTGTATTTTTGGGTTCAGTATTGTATATACTGGATTCATATAATTTTTTAGTTGTTCTATTTGTCTAACAGTTCCGTTAAAAATTATAAATATGTCATCCACATCTGGTGAAATATATAATTTGGTTGTAAAACTTGTTTGAATTGAACAGCAGAGATTCGTTTTCAAAGTTTATCAATAATACGTCTGCTAAAATACCTGAAAATGGCGATTTAATTGCTATTCCGTCTTTTTGGACGTAATATTTTCCAATATGGGAGAAATAATTCTTTAAATTACAAGTGAAAAAACATGGACCAAAACCGGGATTTGAACCCAGGACCTTTGCCTTTCCGGGGCAACACACTACCACTGAACTATCCTGATCCTCCAGATATTGGTCGATGTTATCTCACTTATACGGTTTTACTGAATTTATGAATTAATAGACTGAATACCTCGCATGCGAGATTGAAAACAATCTCACTTCTTTTTGCAGCCTACAGTGGTGTTATTTATTATTATAAAATATTATTATTAAATCGTGTTTTATATTGCTTAAAAATAATATTGCACAATTTGAGTTTTATAGCTTGTAAGAAATTAGTGCAATTTAATTTTTACTGCATAATGTAGCAACCCCATTTTAACCCTTTAGACTGTAGTAATTGTAATGTATAAACACTCCTGGCATTAATATGGATAAACTGTGAAATCTTTAGTGATATTGGTAGAATAGTTTTTGAGTCTATAGAGACAAAGAAGCAATCATTTTTATAAATATAGAAATGCAACAGTATTTATATTTTTAATAACTACTTGATAAGAACGGATACTTGTTTGCTCATAATTGTTTGCATGCCTGTTCTTATATCTCAAACCAAACTTGATAAATATTATTGTAAATCGCATTAAGGCTTTCAAAAGTAAGAATAAAACTTGATCACTTTTTTCAATCACTATTTAGAGAAATCGTGATACAACTTAATCCATGTTAGCAGCACGGCAATGTTTAGCACATCAGTGAAACGAACCGATTCGCCCTACATTATGTAGCATAGATAAACAGTACTACAAATGAGTAAACGAAAAATAAGTTTAATTTATGCAAGTTATAAACAAGTTGTGTAATGCGGTTTACTGCAAATAACTTGATCATCATACAGGCTACTTCTTTATACACTTCTGTAATAAGACGAATGCTAATTATCTATTGTTACAGTCAACAATGAGCACAATACAATACGGTGTATAAGACGGAATTGTATTGTAAAGGTTTCAATGACGTCAGACAGCTGCCAGATACAAATATAACAAACGCATGATCTATGTTTACTTTGTCGCCATTCCGACTACTGTTATAATTTAAATTAATATAATGTTACAACTTACCGTATTCAGTAGTCACTTGTCGCATTGTTAAACTACGACCGTTTCGGCTGTTTAGCCATTTTCAAGTTATCCTCCGTTGTCATGGAACACGTAAAAAAACACGTTCACAAACATTTAAATAATTATTCATGAAAACACTTTTAATAAAACCATGTCCGGTGGGCTCCCTGTCTCATACTGAACTCAGTGTTAAGTGAACTGGCCCACAATAAGAAACGATTTTGCAATTTTGTTTATTTTAAACAGCAAATGAAGTGAAAATTCGGGGGGTACTCTCAGCCATATAACAGTTTACATTCATTACCGTAGCAACCATCTGAGTTAATTTAGAATAAGTTTAATATTTTTTACAACCAACAGCTTTTTTAGGATAGATGCTACTGAAAGCAAGCACAAACAAAAATCTATGAAAAATGCTTACTGTATTATAATTTAATTCAAACATCTGTTATTACATATTATAAATAAAGGAACTGATTTTGATGAAAAATTATCATAATTTTAAGTTAGGCATACAGTGACTCAAAAACCGTATATTTGCAACAAATTTGGCAAATTTAGAATCAGGTTATCACTCATGACAAATAACAGTTTTTTTAGATTAAATAAAAGCAAACGAAAGGCTTACTGTGTTATAAGTCAAACATCTAGAATTACATATTTCATATTGTTTTCGTTGTGTTGAAATGTTGGGGTTGTTGATTATTTAAATATTATATAATGGTGAAATTACAAACTATGCCACAATTCGAATTATTGGGGATAGTCTTGTCTATTTCTATCTCTGTCTTACATTAGCTTTGTTACGAAGTGAGAAGAGTAATATTATTAATTCATATTTAGAAAATTACATTAGAAGTCGAATTTTATTGGTATGGTGCAACACGCGATGCAGTCAAATCGCATAGTTGCATTTTATAGGTTATAGCCTACGACCGAGCTAAACAAGTAAAACTGAGTGGGGACAGAGATGTTAAATAGAGGGGAATAAATTCGAACGAGGCTTTTTTGGGGGGAACCGGCTGAGGTGGAGATCGAGGCGAAACGATCTGACCGGACAAGATAAGGTGAGGAATATTTGGGGAAATTGTTTTTGTATTGAATTTGAGTATAATCGAGTTTTGTTTGTTTTATAATTGAAGCAATTATTTATTTCAGTGATATCCGTATTTGAGAATTTTTGAAAGTTAATACATTAATCTGAACTCAGTTTTGCCTGGCATAGGGTGTATAAATAATAAAACTGATTGTTTCTGAACATGTTAGGAAAGCACTGTATTTAATGCAGTGACCTATTTATCTGTTATTGGAATTAAAGTTATGTTAAAATATTTTAGATGGGGTTTAAGTTATTGTAACAAGTATGATCCACTCACTACATAATTAATTAGAGCCAAGCGAGTTGTCTTTGATAATCCTTACGTAATCTATATATATATATATATATATATATATATATATATATAATCCAAATACCACTCACTGACTCGTCACGAAATCTCAAAAACCACCGAACGGATTGGAATGAAATTTGGTATGTAGCTTCCTCTAGGGCTGTAGGTGCTCGCTAAGAAAGGTTTTCAAAAAATTCGAAATTTTAGGGAGGGTTTGAAGGGATCTAAGTTACTAAACAAAACCACAGAACGGATTGGAATTAAATTTGATATGTAGTTTCCTCTAGGGCCTCTACTCTCTAAGAATGGATCTCCAGAAATTTGAAATTTTATGAGGTTTGGGGGGGGGGGGTCAAAGTTACTAAAAATCCCAATAAGAAATATATGGTATAATATTTTTATTAATATATATATTTTTTGTTAATATACATATAACTTTGATTTGTCTATCCGTGCAAAGCCGGAATGGCCCAGCTATTATTATGTATAGGTCACAGCTCAATCTTCATTTCCGAGAAAATAACAGAGTATACTATAATCTGTTTGCATTGGCTTTGCAATGGGACGTCGCCGGGGTTGGTGAGTAGGGTCAGAGCCCCTAGCTAAATATATAAACAATGTTAAATCTATATATATAATTTAGTAAGCCGAATTTTCAGAGAAAGATTGTGGGTGCTTGGAAGGTCGTACAAAGCTGGGAAATGGCTCAAATTAAAGGTATTGGCACGAAGGAGCGGGAGAAAATATAGGGGTTTCTCAATTTACAATATTTATAGGGTTTTGAGGAACTTAAAGTTACCAAAAATCTCCATAAGAAATACACTGAAATGAAAAACTGCTGAGAATAACTTTTAAACAAACAAATATTTTAAAGAAATACCTTGCAATGAAAAACAGCTGAGTATAATTTGTAAACAAACAAATATTTTAAGTTTATGTGTATAGTTTTGTGCTAATAGCCTTTATAGTTTTTATTATTTATTTTACTGTGTAGTTTTAATATGAACGTAAGGGGAAGGCCACGTAGAGCAGGCGTAGTCTTCAAGAACAATGCGCAGACAAAAGAAGAGCTGTTCGTGAAACCAATAACATTGCTCGACAGAATAACGTTGACAATAGCCCACCGTTCAGAAGAAAAATAGCGGCATTTGCCCATACAAGCCACTAGTTTCTTATATTGCCATTAAACGCGATAGTTCAAATATAACATCACTAGTCTCAACTACATTGATAAGGTCAACAATGAGGTTGAGTATTTTATTAGAAAAGATAATTAATATAACCCTGCCGTTTACTGTAAAAAAAATGTAGGGAAAATATGACGAAATCCAAAGGATAAGATAGGAATCTTGGAAAAAAACTAGTGCCTTGTAAATGATCTTATGTAGGTTAATCAGGCAGTAAGGAAATGGTAGAAATTCAGTGGGTATTCTGTAAGACTCCAGAATTATGCTGTTTGATCAAGTATAATTTTGGTCAAATTCCCCACTATTGAACGTTTGCCTATCCCCACATCCTTCACACACCTTACTCTTTCCCGTTTTGTTTGTTTTCCAAGTCTCCAGTTTTACGTCAGAATATATAAATTGTTTGTTTCTCAATATTGTCCTTAGACTGAGTCAAATAGCACTGAAACTGACAAATCCATGGTCGGCAAGTGTAAAATAAATGTATAGAATAGCTCTAGGGTAAATATTGGAGAAGACCAAGTATACCATTATAAAAGTGTACTGAAACGAAAGAAATGTAACAATAGTGATTTGATTAAGACTTGATAATATATATATATATATATATATACTAGCTGACCCGTACGGCGTTGCCCGTGGTGGTTGGTATTTTCAGTCTTTTTAACGTAATTGTATTCTTTTTAAGTGTTCAGTCAGTGAGTGGTATTTGGCTTATATATATATAGATCTTAAATAATAAAAGCACTATTGTCATAATAATAAAAGAACTGAAATTATGATTTTAGTAACTTTGATCTCTCCAAACCCCTCTAAAATTTCGAATTTTTTTAAACCCTTTCTTAGCGAGCACCTATGGCCCTAGAGGAAGCTACATACCAAATTTCATTCCAATCTGTTCGGTAATTTTTACACCCCAAACCCCCCTAAAATTTGCAACTTTTTAAAACCATTTTTTAGTGAACACTTATGGCCATAGAGGAAGTTATATACCAAATTTAATTCCAATCCGTTCGGTAGTTTTGAAGAAATCGTGATTTAATAACTTTGTCCCCCCAAACCCCCCTAAAATTTCGAATTTTTTCAAACCCTTTCTTAATGAGCACCTATGGCCTTAGAGGAAGCTACATACCAAATTTCATTTCAATCCGTTCGGTAGTTTTTGAGAAATCGTGATGAGTGAGTGAGTGGTATTTCACTTTTATATATAGAAATTTTTTAAATAGAAGGGGTAATCCTTCATGGACGCTATCTTACCCAGAGATGCAAACCTGGGTCACAATTCAGACTCATACTGAATAAAACCCCCTCCTCCTCCAGAGTTCCTGGTCTGGGACGGCTTGCGCACTACTTTAGTCCAGGACTCTCCTTGTCATTACTTTCCTCTATTTACATTCTTTCTTGTTCCTTATTCCAAGCAATTGTCTTCTTTCTTGCTTACTAGAACAGCTCTTACAAATTGAGACATCGTGTTCCAGTTTTCCTCATTCGCTAGCATCACCTTGCCTATGTTGCTCGCTGTCAATACCTAAGTGGCGGAGAACAGTCTTTGTCTCTCCATATCCCAACTACTGCATTCGAAGAAGGTGTGCTCAGCATCATCTCTTAGTGCTCCACACATCTTGGAGCTTGGCGATGTAACTTTCCTGATCTTATAGAGGAAGCTTCTAAAATAACCATGGCCTGTTAGCAGTTGAGTGATGTAGAAGTTTACGTTACAATGCGTTCTCTCTGCCCAGCTTTTAAGATCGGGAATGAGTTGGTATGTCCACCGTCCTTTAGTCTCTTCATCCCATCTTTTCTGCCAGCTATTCAGAGTCTGTATCCTTTCGGAAAGGGCCGCTGTACTCCTTTTGACGTGTGAGTCTCTGTCGTATATCATTTTTTTTCTATAGCCAGCAAATCTATGGGAATCATTCCTACGATGACTAAGACTCCTGCTTCAGACACTGTCCGGTAAGACGATATTGTAGATATTGCGCCTCTTCTCTGGATGGATAATAAACTATATCTGTATTTTTTTTTTAGGACAGCGTCCGCCCATATTTCTGCCCCACATAACATGATGGAGTGATCTGTCTCCATCAGCAATCTCCTTCTTCTTTGTCTGAAGACTTGATGATACTAAATATTACAAAATTAACACAACAAACATATTTTGGAAATGGTCAACTGCCAGTTTTCTTCGTATTAAGTATAAAATAAAACTAACAAACTAACTAGTTCAGTTAGAACTCCTCCTGTTGCTCCTATCATGTAATAATAGTGGAGAAGTCAACATGAAATGAAAACAGTGTAAAATATACTTAATAGTACTAAATAAAAACTTCCTCATAATATAAACATAATAAAAAGGAATACAATAGAATAATGTGCATCCATTATCTACTAGATTTATTTTCTTATTTTACTACATAAAAAACAAAACAACTGTTTTGTTAGTTCCAGCCTGAGAGACATGTATTTAAAGAACTAAATTCCCTATTTCTCGCCAAACCTTCCCATTTATAGAACTCTAAAACTCACTCTCTATCTAAAACAGATTTCCCTAACCAACTCCTTCTCGTATAAATCAATATAGATCAATAAATTTGGCAACAAAATGAAAGACCATCTCATCCTCTAGCCAATTGCACAATGACAAATGAAATAATGCTCCTTTAACCACGGTTTGTAGTTTAGATCAAGCACTTTAATAATTCACGAGACAGAGATGATGTCTATTTTATCAGTCAAATAACTGCAGTTGTTTAGGTCGAGAGTTAGGTACTGCTGGTGGTTCACTGATGTCCTGGCCCTGCCGATACATTCAGTCGACCAATTCGCCTTCATAGTCTCCACGACACTAAGGAGATTTGCTCGAGCAGTATCGATGGGGTCTGCCCTAAAGTCTGGCTCAGATTCGAACTTTCTTCCTTTTTTTTTTTTTAAAGTGTACAGTACTTAAAATAATTGTGAACAGCCAATAATCTTTAAGAAAAGAGCTGTGAAGGTTATCTAATTATAGAAGTTTCCCCGAAGGCGAGAAAAACTTTAATCCCACTGATTTGGGGTTTGCAAAAGACTTGATTCGAGAATCCAATATTATCTTTGTAGACAAAGTTGCATTCAATTACTTCTTTCCCTTTCAATTTGTATGCAAAGTTTTCGGTTAGAAATACAGTGGGTAATTTACACTGATAATATTAGCTCGAGTACGGAATATATTAGTACAGTGAATGAGTTGTATAATGAGAGTCACACAGCAATAGATTCTGAATAATATACTGTTCCTGATTGTATATTAAAGACTTTGAATGATTGGCAGCAGTTTGAAATGCAAAAGACTTCAATTTACAACAGATAGTCAAAATGTGACTATATGGCAGACATTTCATTAACGAAAAGTAAATTAGAATATATTGCGTAACGAGATGCAACGTCTAAATTGATTTCAAATCTGAAATTTTAGTTTCAGTTCAACATCTGCAAAATATTTCTCTACTCAAAGAATATTCCTTCCTGGCCCTAAAATAATTAAAAGTGAACTTAATTATAAAGGATGATTTCTAAGTATGGAGACAACTTTGCTTATCTGTATAGCTTAAAAAAAAAAAAATTCTTTGGTTAGAAATATTTGTTCTTCTTCTTGAATCCGCCATTTTGAATACAATTTTATTTTTTAAATATTAAGTTGGGCATGTACTATATGGTTTCTAGTACAATTTAACAAGAAAAACCTTTGTTTTCGAGTTATAAGTTGCAATTATGAAAAACTCGTGTTAGAAATAAACCCGTATGAAATTCGCTTTTGAAACTTTTTAACCGACTTCAAAAAAAGGAGGAGGTTCTCATTCGACCTGTTTGTATGCTTTTTTACATGTTTGACCAGAGATTACTCAAAAACTAATGAACCAATTTCGATAAAAAAAATTTAAATTTTTGTCAATAAAGTAGGGATGTGGAATTTGGTACACATATTGCTCATAGGCCTTACATTTGCACTAAGAAAGAATTAATTTTCTATTGTGTATCATCTTGATTCTTGATGAATACATCCAATAACCAACTTTAAAGTCCATCCATTGATAAAAGTTATAATAAAAAAAAAATGAAAAATTTTGTCAATAAAGTACTTCATTTTGACGGAAAATTTGAATTTTCAATTAGAATCTATATATATAAAGCTGAAATACCACTTGGAATGTGAAATTTGGTACACATATTGCTCATAGGCTCTAGAGGCACAATAAGGAAGGATTTTAAAATATTTCGCGTTTAAGGGTTGAAACAACCCCTAAAACCATAAATATTGTTTGTTTTATATCTCAAAAACCATATGGCCTAGGGATGTGGAATTTGGTACACATATTGCTCATAGGCCTTACATTTGCACTAAGAAAGAATTTTCTATTGTGTATCATCTTGATTCTTGATGAATACATCCAATAACCAACTTTAAACTCCATCCATTAATAAAAGTAATAATGAGTCACACAGAAAATATTTATCTGTATGTGTATTAGCGAATTTCCAGGAAAGATGAGCTATTGCAGTGACTCTTATGGTAAGACCTAAGGTTAATGAGTGAGGGAGTGGTAATTGAGCACCGATCATGGCTCCAAGAACATGTTTTGGGGAGTCAAAAAATGTTATATATGTATGTAAGTTATATATGTATATATGTGTTCGCACTCTAACTGCCACAATTTACGTTTGATTCTGTCCAAATTTGCTACATACGTTGGTTTTATATGTTGCTCAGACGAGTTTGTTAGCCAAATGAATTTAACAATCGGAAGCATTTTTTTACATGAAGTAACTATTTTTCAGATTTTTCGTACTAGAATGAAACCTTTTTGGGGTTTTATCTAAAAAATAAATATGGGTGATTATTCTTCACATTCTGTTTTTGTCCCCCTTGGCTTATAGCCCGTCTGGTTTCCAAAAAATCGATCAAAACGTAAAATACCACAAAGTACTGTTGCAGCTTCTGATCCTATAGGCCGGCCGCAAAGAGCCAGCCTTACAGAGCGCCTTCGTCAGTAGACCAATTTTCCAAATAGTTGTTTGATACCCCAAAACATGTAAACTAAATTTTTGAAATTTGCTCAACTCATTTTAGCTGTTCAGTTAGTTGTTTTTAGTTAAAATAACTATGTTTTCTTAGTCGTGTTTGGGATTTGAAGGTGTTTATTTTATACTCTCTTTTCAAAATTTAAATTAACTTTCTTGTTTAAAATAAAATATTTAAATTAAAATAATCTTCGCCATATTTCACCGTTGGTGTGTTTTGACTTTATTTGATGTAGGTTACTCAATCTATGAAAGCAGGATTTAGCTTTGATCTGTGTAACTAAACTTTGAGGTAAGTTGTACTTTTGAACTTGAAGAGCTCGCCTGTCTGTCTGTGTATTAATCACTAGACCGAGTTGATTAATTTACTTTACAGAAAGTTTCTTGATAAATAGAACGAGGCAAGATGATCTGAGTTATTAACTCTTAGGGTGGAGTCACCCTATCTCTCTCTCACACTCCTGTTTTAAATTTAAATCTATTCAATGATGTTTAAACAATTTGTTATTTTATTATGTTGGGGTTTGGGTGGAAGAAATACTTAAACTCTTCACAAACAATCATTTGTTCGTTCCCATCTATGACTGCTGTTTTCCAAACTATCTTGACCACGTAGGTTCTAAAATCTGCAAGCTTTTTAACACATATGGGAGTTTCAAAGTTTACTGATAACGTGGCATCCTACTCTACTTTGGGGAATCGTCTTAATTTTAAAGAAATCCCCCTAACAGCGGATATTACTTTTTCAGGCTTTCATCATCTGCCACTGGATTATCTAGCTCTGCATGTTACTGGAAATCCTGGTCTACAAATAAATATTGGCCCCTTACCAATTACTTTAATTCTTTATCTGTTTTCACTGAACCCTACCAGGCACGATTGGGCTTGGCCTGTGCTTTGCCAATGTAGGTTCCAAAGCTTCTAAGTCGAATAATCTGGAAGGCCTATTAGTCCTGTTTTCTTGTGTAAAACTGAGAACGACTGATAGTCTTATAGTATATTTTTCAATTTATTTCTCATAATTTAAAAGCTTTATAAAATGACTTGGCCTACTCTATAATGAATGGTATAAAAGAACCCAGTGGTATTAATTAATTATTAACTGGTTATTCAGAATAAATCACATAACACCCTTGACTTTAACACAAAATTGATCCACCTTTTACAATTACTGTACAGTCCCAATTTGAGACATATATATATATATATATATTAGCTGGCCCGATCCGGCTTTGTACGGATAGACAAATCAAAGTTAAATGAACAGTAACAAAAAATATATTATATCAATAAATATAAATTACACTATGTATTTCATATGGGGATTTTTATTAACTTTGACCCCAAACCTCCCCTAAAATTTCGAAATTTTTCAAACCCTTTCTTAGCGAGCACCTAGGACCCTAGAGGAAGCTACATACCAAATTTCGTTCCAATCCTTTCGGTAGTTTTGGAGAAATCGTCATTTAGTAACTTTGACCCCCAAACCCCCTAAGATTTCAAATTTTTTAAAAACCTTTCTTAGAGAGCACTTATGGCCCTAGAGGAAGTTACATAACAAATTTCGTCCCAATCCGTTCGGTGGTTTTGGAAAAATCGTGATTTAGTAACTTTGACCCCCCAAACCCCTTAAGATATCAAACTTTTTGAAACCCTTTCTTATCAGAACCTTCGGCCCTAGAGGAAGCTACATACCAAATTTCTTTAAAATCCGTTCTGTAGTTTTAGAAAAATCGTGATTTAGTTGCTTTGACCCCCCAAACCCCCCTAAAATTTCGAATTTTTTGAAAACCTTTCTTAGTGAGCCACTATTTTCCTAGAGGAAGCTACATACCAAATTTCGTTCCGATCCGTTCAGTAGTTTTTGAGAAATCGTGATCAGTGAGTCAGTGGATTTGGCTTATATATATATATATAGAAGATAGATATACATATTAGATAAGACGGTTTGGGTCCAGCGCCTGCAAGATTTGACGTCATCTATTAAAACAAAGCCATCAAGATTTATACACTCGAGTCTAGACTGCATACTGATGCAGTAATATAATTTCCACTGACAACTAAATCTAATGTTTCATTCAATACGTGTGCCTCAACTCTAATAATTCTTTTTTCGTTTTAATGTTAATTTGTGACTTTAAATGCAGTTAAGTATCTATGTTTTCTTTGAGATCTAGATTGCCTAGTGGTTATATTCAAGCTATCAAATCGGACTTTTTGAATTTAATTCACTGCCAGAGGTATTTTATCACAGTTTAAATTGTATTGAAATACGTGTTATTCTTAGTAATTTCCGTAAGGTGATGTAATAAATTTTGTTAATGGTTAAAGAAGTTAATTTCCAATGAAGTTTGTTTTCCATATGTTGAGTTTCCTTTTAAAAATATGTATTTTTATGACAAAGTTAACCTTGAGCTTCGGACAGTAGAGATAACGCTGGTCAGTGTCAGTTTGTAGTTAGTGCTGGTGATCCAGTGAACCACAAATATTTGATACACATGTTTATCTGTCGGATCTCTTCTCTTTTTTGAAAGGTGATTCAGTGCAGTTTAATTCTGAGTTTTGAGTTGAACTATTGCAAAGTGTTGATTCAATGTTTTTGAAATCAGGTGGTCGTAGACTTAACTTTAACGGTCTCAGGATTTTAGCAATAACTGTCCATTAGGATAAGGTAGTAATTTTTTTGAGAAAATTATATTTTATTGTGATACTGTAGATGTTAAAAACTTTTATTTAGTCCAAATTAGGACCAGTGCTATATTATATGCTAAACAAACAATAAGAAATGAGATTAATTTCTTGCTTTCTTAACTTTTAAGTTATTAAATAAATGTTATAGGTGTAAACTTAAAACATTGAAATAATTTTCTTCCGAAATATGCACAGTTATTACTTTACAACATAGTGTGGAAAACATTTGAAAGGTTAACCGGAGTGATATATACTTCAAAATAACAAGAGCATTAACTTAATTTTCTACGATTCAATTAAATTTAAACTATTAAACTATTATATCCAATAATGCGTTTTTAAATGGCAACTATTTCCAAATTTCCAACCTAAATGATCAAAACCCTTATATTTTGACAAAAATATCAAGACACCTTTTTTGCAGCCCTTTTAATTCCCTATCGGATGGTTTAGCTATAAAAACAATTGGATGAAGGATAATAGAAGATAAAGATAATGAGAGCATATGTAGGCTACATACAATATTGTTGTGTTTTCTGTGTTGGTATAGGATTCCAGGTTGAACCAATTATTATACATAACTTAACTATTATTCTTCATCAGATTGTTTTACCCTCCGGAAGTTATACCACCCGATTCAGAATAAAAAAGGGTTACAAAAAAGTCTTGAAATTTTTTTGTTAAAATGAAATTCAGGTTTGAAGTTTTAAAATAGTCGCCATTTTAAAACGCATGAATGGATATAATTGTTTATTTTACTTGAAATAGATCACTATTAGTTTAAACTTCATGTTAAGTTTGAACTTAATCTGTCCAACCGTTCTCTAGGTAAAAATTATTTAGTGAAGAATAACAAAATGGTTGCTATGGGGAAAACAAAGCGTTTACGGACACAAGTCCAATTGATTTTTTTCTCATTGTTATGTGCTGAATCATATTGTAGAATATTGAAGAATCATTATGCAACATTCTGTATATACATACATATCATAGTAAAAGTATGCAAAACATCCCAATATTGTGGTTAGGTATGCAGTTATTATCTTCAATTTAACGATTATACTTCATCCGATTGTTCAGATAGTTACTCCAACTGATGGGGAATTAAAAGGGCTACAAAAAGGTGTCTTGATATTATTTGTCAAAATTTACGGTTTTTGGAAATTTAGGGACCAGAGAGTTCGGAGGCACTCTGTATAATGGAATTTGTTGTTAGATCTTGTTAAAAATATAAAAGTTACATTTTTAACTTAATTATGTTTAGTTTTTGTTATCATATAAAAATAAATTATAATTTCATTTAAAAAAAGTGTTTCGGTTGCACTACATATACTTAAGACTAGCTAAACCACCGAAACCAGGCTCTGTTACAACTCTTAAGTAAAGTTTATTTATTATTTCCTGGTGAAGATAGCTGTTTATTCATATTAAGGCATTTTTAAATCATGAAAACTCTTAACAGTTCTCTGTTTTAGATTTAATTTAAAAGTAGAATGGGAATCTACCTGATTTTCCAGGAACCGTAACAGTAAGTCGAGTACATATTAAGAGATTTTCAATGACCGTGCGTGTCTACCTACACTATTCCATTTCAAAGGTAAATCGAGTATGCCTAGTAATTAATATTTCAGCACTAGACTGTTCCCCTCTAACAGCTGGTATCCCCTTTCCTCTACTATTTCACGCCCTAAAGCCAAAGCTCTGATGTCAAAGAAAGTTGTTGACATCACGCCAATATAATTACCACCCCCCCACAATACAACTTATAATCAGGGTATATCACGTGTTGTCCCGACCTGCACGCATGACCTTTAACGACCTTCAAGACCTTCGTAATACAATCTCGTTTACGTTAATGCATCTATTTTATAAAAGGAATTTACGAAGTAATGACATGTAGAAAGTATTTATTATAGCGAATTTTCATAGAAAAGATGAGCTGCTGCAGATGACCCTTATGGTGAGATGAAGTAAATAAGCACCGATCATGGTCCCCAGAATACGTTTTGGGGTGTAATTAAAAATTATATATATATATATAAAAGTAGAAAACAAATATATATGTTTCCGCACTTAAACGGCCAAATTGTAAGTCCAATTTGGTCCAAATTTGGTACACACGTTGGTTGTCAAAGTAGCTCGGATTAGGCAGTTAGCAAAAAAATCTAACAACCGGAAGAACGTTTTTTTGATCGGAATGAACTATTTTTTGAAATTTTTTGTACTAGAACGGTTTTCTTTTGGTGTTTATCTAAAAAAATAAATGCATGATATTAATCTCCAGATTTTGTTTTTTTACACGACTTTGTAGCTCGTTTAGTCCACCCAAAATCAATCAAAACGTAAAATACCTTAAAAATTCCCGGTTCAAATCCACGTGGAGGATTTTATCGTGGAGGCATCGTCTTATCCGAGGCCGACGATCGAGTTAGTACGTTGCGAGCGAAGCGAAACAGTCTATAAACCGAGGCCGCAAGGTCTCATATGTACTTCATACACAGAAACAGCTAGTCAGCGCCTTCGTGAGCATATAAATTTCCCAAATAGATGGTTGAAACCCTAATACATATAAACTTAATTTAGGAAATTCGCTCAACTCACGTCAGCGGTTCGGCTGTGAGGTCGAATTATTTTTCTAATTCAAAGGTTGCTAATTACTAATTAATGATTGGTGGGGTACTTTGCCATCCATTATTTGTGTCAGGAAAAGTAACCGATCTTGAACAAAAGCAAAGTGTAGCCTACAAAAAACATGATGCGAAGTAAAGGTAAAGAGGAGCAAAGGCAAAGAGGAACTTTAAAAAAATAAAAAAATAGTATATATTAGTAAAGGCAATCATCTTGGGTTCGAATCACGTTCGTGGATTATGTTTTTCACTTGTAAATTATTCAGTTAAACTCTTGCTGGGAAAGTGTATATGCGTGACATTACGACAACTTACAAATTGATATTTTATACTTTGCCCGATTGCCTTTACGTTTAATTATGACCAAACGAAGACAAACTTATTGTACTGGAGCATTTTATGAAGACAACTTTACTATCTAGGGCTATAACTCCTTGAATTGTATAAAAATATGATATAGTAACGTGTCTGTACATTGTCAGAACAACACGAGGGGAAAATGTTTTGACAGTGCCAAAAAAGAGTTGGCTCGCGTATAGAAATCGTACAAGTGAACTGACCCTGAAGTAAATGTGTATGTGTGAAGTGTATGTAAGGGTGTGTGTGTGTGTTCATGTATGTAAAGTGATGTATAATATGTATGTATATGTGCGGTGTCTTTTCGAAGCATATACCGTCTTTAAGCAAAGGGGTGTGAAGGTTAGAGTTTCCCTGAAGACAGAGACTTAAATTGGTGTCTTCAAAAACTTGATTTGCAATTATAATATTCTCTGTATTGAAAAGTTTGATACTATTAGACAATTTTAAAATCGAATTTATATTCATAGCTTTAAGTTACCTTTACACCATAACGTATCAAATAAAATATATTACTACAAAATATTTTATTATAGTCAGATTTCCCAAAATAAAACTAACAATACTTAATAAAGATGAAACATGGGAAATTCAAACATTTCTAAAAATAGTTATCAAGGATCATAAAAACGAATTTAAACCGTAAGCTAATTAAATATGATAAGGAACTGAGGTGTTGTTTGGCTAAACAGTATGAGTTTAGCCTCCATAATTTGCATTAAGTTATAGGCTATCGCGATTTTATATTTTAACATTTTAAATATGTGTGATCGTAGATGTGATAGTTTATTTGTATGTATGTATTATGCATTTAGTTTTAATTTTGTGAACAAAATTTTTAGTGCGCGGGCTCTATTTGTTTGGAATTAAATTTGTTTTGAAGAACCAACGTAAAATGGAGGACAGACGAAATACGAAGCTTTATACACGCGTTTTTTGGATAACCCGCAAAAGTTCGCTAAACATTTCCGACACGCCCTGTATAAACCGGAGACTTTCCTCCTCGCTGAATACCTTAATATCGGCAAAGCAGTAGATTTGGAAATTCAATTTTCAGTTTTATCTTTCTGAGAAAGTTTAATTAAATTATCTCGCTCCAACAAACTGATCCGGCTTCACGAAGTTTAGAAATTATCTGAAATACAAATGTAGCTAGTTGTCAGAAGTGTCCAAGTTTCTGTTATTAGAGCTCGGTGATGAAAATTTCACTTCCAATTAACTTCTGTCTGTAGTATTACTTTGTTTACTATGGACTGTACTGTATTATGTTGATTGTTAACCCATCATCTCACTAACTAACTACCGAAGCGACTGACGGCAAAGCAAGAAACAGATTATTGTATACTATGATGTTTTCACGGAAATGATGATTGATTAGGACAGAGATTGTTTTATTTTACATAGAAGAGAGGCTTTTTTACGATAAAGCCGTATTTCAAACTATTGAAATAGGTCTAGTAAAGAATAAAATTGGCATAATTTAAATAGTGTTAGGTATTTGAATTATGATATAGTAAGCCTTTTTCGTTGTTTGTGTTTGCTTTTACATAGTGTAAAATAATAAACTGTTGGGTGTGAAGAATAAATGTCTGATTCTAAAATTTCCACTTTAGTTGTTATGGTAATAAATCTAAAACCTTTCAAGAAACATGACAATGTGTTGGTTCAGTATATATAGGTTTAACCTAAAATTTCGTTACGCTTATGATCCAAATCAGCTATTATTGTAACAATAGATGTTTAAACTATAATACAATAAACTTTTTTCGTTTATTTTTTGTTTTCATTTTGTTAATAAACTAAAGAAAAATTGGTTGTGTAAAATAATTAACCGATTCTAAATTGTGTAAGTTGGTTGCTATGATAATGAATGTAAATGTATTCAACAAACGTATGTTGGTTCAGTATTGGCCATTCCTAAAATTGTTTTACTTAGCTTTTGATTAAAACCAGCTGTTTTACCTGTTATAGGGGTTGGATTGAACCCCCGTATTTTGACCACTTTCAACCCTTAAACATATTTTACAATACCCTTTCTTAGTGCATTTCTACATAGTGGTATGAAGATGAACCTGACAATTTTAAAGCTCTAACTATCATAGTTTTGGCTATCCGTTGATTATGTATCAGTCAGGACCTCTTATTCGATATAGACTAGAGGGGCACCGCCCCTTCTCGCTTCGCTCACCAACCCCGGTGGAGACTCATGGCCAAGCCAATGAAAACAGATTTCGTATACTCTGATATTTTCACGGAAATGACGATTATGCGGTAACCTAAACATATTGCTTCATTCTAGGCCTAACCTAAAAAATATCAAACAAATTTTGATATTACCGACTAAAGGAAACAATATAATTATTAGGCCTATGTAACACCAGATGTTTGACATAAATATAATAAAGTAATACTTTGCTTTTACCTAATCTAAAAAAACTGTTAGTTGTGAAGTTTAATTACCTGATTATAAATTTGCCAAATAAAATTGGTTGCAAATAAACGTGTTTTGGTTCATAGTAGGCCTAACCTAAAATTATGTTAAGTGTTTGATCCAAATCATCTGTTTTATTTATAATATGTAAATATGTAACAACAGATGTTTGAATTTAATTGTAATACAGTAATCATTGTTTGTTGATTTTTGTTTCTGTTTGCTATTACTTGCTAAGCACTTTGAAATAAACATTTTTTGTCTCTCGAAATTTTTTCTAAAAATTCTTCCTTTTCGAGATATTAGCAACTTTATGTCAATTTATTTCAACACGTTTAGGGCCGCCATTTTGGTTAGAGTGGACCTTTCGAAGTCCGGTTTGCGGCAATGTGTTCTACTAACTAAGACCTTTAATTTGGTACAAAACTCGACCTATGCTGCTATTTAAGAATTTTGTCTGACTCCTCGTGGGCCGTCCCCCTTAAGGGATAAACAAGTGATAATACCTTAAAAGAGTAGACATTTATGGCTATTATTGATATACCAAGTCTCATTACTTTATCTATAATTTTAAAAAATATATTACACCGTTCCGGGACTTTTCAATCACACTGTATAATTATTTACAATAAGGAGTGCATTCTCCTTAACCACTTTATTGCACTAGGCGACATTTTATTTCTGTTCGTTATAGTTATAGCACGGAATTTGTAGCATGAACCGTGACCTCAAGATGCGCAGTAGACTAGGAGTTAATTCGAGTGGTGGGGGGGTCAGAGAAGCTCAGTCGATTACCGTGCTTTGAACGGAAACCGTCGGTCTTGAAGCAATTTTACAGGTTTCCAATAACATTATTGTCCAATCACAAATCTATTTATTATTTAACTATCGCTGTTTATTATTGTTATTTAGCGTTGTTTATTTTTTATTGTTTATATTTGTAGTTAGTAATATTAATAATAAATTTAATATATTTATTTTCAAAATAACCTATTTTTCTCAATAACATTCCTGAAGTAAATAAACGGTATCAGTTAACTGACAAAAACTTTCTCCCAACTTACTGTAGTCAAAATAATATTGTGTTCTATCATTTTATTTATTACTTTTTAGAACAAAACAAAAAAATAATATTCTACCTACGTCAATCGTATAAAAAAATTATTGTCCAAGGCGGGATTCGATCACGCGACCTTTGAATTACTGGCCGTGATCGCTACCATGGTGCTACCAAGTGCGGCCGCCGCCGCGATGCTAGATTGACAACATAAACTTGTTTATTTTTAAACATTTCCCCATAATTATAAAACGCCGAAGTTTTTATAAAAGCGGGTGGTGTCATTTTGTTTGGCATCTTAAGCACTATAAATACTGAAAATTTGATCAAAATCGTTAGAGCCGTTTTTGAGAAATTTGCATTTTTGTCGTTTTTTATGGGTTTTTAGGGGTAAATTACCCTTAAAAATTAAAAATTCCAAAAAATGAAAAAAACTCCTGGAGATAATAGGGTTTAGTACCTACATACCAAATTTCATGAAAATCGGACCAATAGTGTCCTCTCTGGTCGTGTATACATACTGACAGACTGACAGACAGACACCACTCTAAAAACACTTTTTTGGGTTCAGGGAGCACCAAAACAAAAAATTCCACTAAAAATATTTTTGGGTTCAGGGAGCACCAACACAGATAATTGCACTAAACCATTTTTTGGGGTTCTGGGAGCACCAAAACAGATAATTCAATTGAAAATTCAAATTCGAACATTTTTACGAAAACAATACTTTCTCCATATACTACGTATAGGGTGGAGAAAGTAAAATGACAACATAGGCCTAGTTTTCGTTTACAGCACAAACTAAATTTTTGAGGTCAGCTGATTTTCATATTCACTAAATTAATTGGAACAGCTGATATCAAATCATCACATAATATTAATAGACACAATTTTAATACACTACTACCGATACTTTTACATGAATAAACGTAGGCCTACTTATGTACTTTTTTAAATAATAAGTTATAAGTTTATTTATTTTAGTTAATACTTGTAAATAGTACAAAATGTAGTTTTTATTGTTACTCATATTTATTTCTTTGTTAAAATAGTTATTATATCTGTTGTTATAAGTTGTTTTAACGTTAATCATGAACAAGAAACAGGTCCGCGAGCTTTACCGACATAGACAGACAAAAATTGAGATAAGGCTTGTTTCGAATTCTTTTTTGTATGAAACGTAAATAAACGAAAAATCACACTATTCTCAATAGTCTACAAACAAAACTCTTATTCTATTTATTTATAGATATAAAAAGTCCCATATCTATACAGTATTTTACATGTTGCAAGTAGAGTCTAATACAACCCAAAGCTGTCGCGACAACTTTGATAGTAAGCGTAATGTTCCTTCCCCTCCAGCGGACGGCGTCCCCACTTGCCTATATTCTTCCCTCCCGCCAGCGCATCGTAAAGTCCATGCTAAAACTAACGAGCTATAATTAAGTTGAGGCTCTCTTACATAAAATCAAGCATGATGTTCGATATTTGGTTGCATTTTTGTTTAGTATTATGCTGCTTAAGTCATGCTGGGTCTTTAAAATTTTTATTTTATCTCCTGGTTTAGTAATTATTTTATTTAAACATTAATATTACTTACCGACTTAGCTTTGATCTAAGCTAATTGATTAAGCTGTAATTAATCTTAACAAAAAAACTCTGAGTACTACTATAGTTATTGTGTAATAAACCTGAAATCACCGGGAGCTGAGAGGCTAACGCCATCCACTGAAGCCATGTTCGGCCGAACGATCCCCCAAAGGGATGAATTGGAGTCCGCCCATTGCGGCAGATTCGTACGTCCCTGTTCGGCCGTATATAATTTCTAAATCCGAAATAAGTGGGATTTTTTGGTTCCATTTGGCCGAGTCTGTTGCACACAACTTTAACTACCTTTCAATTTGTAATTTATTTGATTGTGCGTTTCACGTAGATTGATTATGGATTGTGAAAAACTAATTAGTTTGATTGAAGGGCACGTTTCGCTGTGGGACATGCGAGATAAACTATATCATCACTGGGATATTCAAAGGAAGCTGTGGACAAAGATTGCTGATGAAATCGGAGCTCAAAGTAAGTTGTAAAAGTTCGTTAAATGATTTAATTTATACTAGATCTTCTGCGCTTAATACCCGCATTGTGTTCTACCCTTTATGTTAGGACCATTAGATTCGTTGGATACGTTTTTCGTACTACATCTTGTAGGCGGAACAAGGGATCTACAAAAAATTGTTAAACGGTTTTAGGTACAATTTCAGTTGGCAATCACTTACGGGAACTTGGACTAACTGATAAAATTAAGCGCGAATTTAATATACGGCCCTACGCCAAAGGAAATGCAAGAATAATACAAAAGTACTAATACAACACAATACTCTCCTCATCAGGTAAGTATTTTCGAGAAACATCATCTCAACCAATTCCATTACAAACTGGCAAACAGCAAACCTTGGTAAGTAAACACAACAAAACACTTTGAACTGAGCTCTTCTGGCAACTTAACAACTGCACTGACGAAAACGGTTCCAGTGGGACGATCGTGTTCGGCCGTTGTATCGGCCGGCAATTTCGGCAGAAAAAGTCGGTCGTGTATTCGGCCGAAGACGGTTCCAGTGGACGTTAAGGGTGTTAGCCCAGACTACGGGTACATACAAACTGCCCAACCTTTTTTGGGTCATTTCTACTATACAAACTGACCAACAAGGTACAGGTATAAAAACAAGGGACAGGCCGGGGTGTGTCGGCGACATACAAACTCACCAACTTTTCTACCTGACACAGGTATGGGATATTTCCCTCCTAATTCCCTCATACCAATAAATAGTTTATATTAGATAATAACTAGTAGACCCACTTCGTTTGCATACATTGTTTAGACATTCAAAATAATACAGGTAATTTATGAACCAAGTTGAAACAGCCAGTATATTCGGGTATTTATTTCTTTGAAGTTGGGGAATAAGGGCGTAAGTCAGAAATTGTTATTGTACGAATAAAATATATTATTATTTGTGATTCTATGGTTACGCGGTCTAACTTCAATGTTAAATAATTCGACCACGCAGCTAGACCGCTGACGTGAGTTGAGCAAATTTCCAAAATTAAATTTATAGGCCTATGATTTAGGGCTTCAACAAACAATTTGGGAAATAAGTCTACTCACGACGGTGCTGAATAGCTGCAAAATGCTTCGCACGCCAATCTGCATATTGGGAGTGTCTTCAATATTCAAAGCATTGCGTGCTTCGCACGCCATTCCGAAAATTGAGAGTTTCTTTAACACGGAAAGCATTGCGTGCTTCGCATGCCAACCCCCGTATCGGGAGTATCTTTAATACACAATGCATTGCGTGCTTCGCACGCCAACCCCACGGTAAAATCCACCACATGGCTTTGAACCGGGTACTTTTATGGTCGATTTTGGGGGAACCAAGCGAGCTATAAGGTCGCGTAAAAAAATAAAATGTGCAGAATAACATCCTACATTTATATTTTTAGAAAACACTCTAAAAAAATTTCATTCTCGTAGTAAAAATGTCAAAAAATAGTTACTTCCAGTCAAAAAACGTACTTCCGGTTGTTGAATGAATTTGTTTTTGAGTTTTTTCTACAAATATAAATGTATGATGTTATTATGCACATTTTGTTTTTTTACGCGACCTTATAGCTCGCTTGATTCGCCCAAAATCGATCAAAACGTAAAATACCATAGAAGTCCCGGTGCAAATCCATGTGGTGGATTCTACCGTGGGGTTGGCGTGCGAAGCACGCAATGCATTGTGTATTGAAGATAATCCCAAAATGCGGAATGGCGTGC
>JAGFPH010000744.1:345023-357829 GCA_018207615.1 Philaenus spumarius
GGTTGGCGTGCGAAGCACGCAATTCAATGCATTGTGTATTGAAGATACTCCCAATATGCGGAATGGCGTGCGAACCATTTTGCAGCTATTCAGCACCGTCGTGAATAGACCTATTTCCCAAATTGTTGGTTGAAACGCTAAAACATAGGACTGTAAACTTAATTTTGGAAATTTGCTCAACTCACGTCAGCGGTTCAGCTGCGTGGTCGAATTATTTTTATCTTGAAAGGCAATATAGGTGGGATATATGTGATAGTTAGAAATGTATAGTGGATCTCACACACCTTACAGATTAAAAAACTTTCTCCAGGGCGTGTATAATTGAAAAATATCGTCCACAGTACTTTGTGTAGTGTTTGTGAGTGTGTGTTGTGCGTGTATCGTTTACGACGTAAAATACCTACTTTTTCTAATATTTTTTAAATTTTGACTACGGTATTTGAAGGACGTCTTTTTAATCTCCAAGGCGGGTGAAATCCATTATAAATATTTAACTAACAAGATATGCGTGGGCTAAGGAAATGCTGTTTTTGGGACCTCTTGTGTAGTGTAGTGGGATCTTTATATTTTCTCCGTCGTCAGTCTCGCAGCTCCAACATTTCACCTAATGTTTTGATTAAATATTAAAGATTTTATTAAATATTAAACTGCGGGTTTTTCTTGTGTTCCTTTATAAATTATGTGATTAAATTTTTTTATTAAAAATAAAAAGTTAATTTAATAAATCATACATAAATTACTTCAGGACTATTTCGTACTTCCTTTTTTGACAGTTTAGTGAATGGACTAGTCTAATGGTTGAATAAACAACGGAACCAAAAACAGGATCTTCTATTATCATTTCCAAACCTAATTACTCCAAGTTTTAAAATCGGTAGGTACCAATAAAACATTGGAATACTTATAAAATATAGCGAACTCTATTTCTCAACTTGAAAAACTTAAGAAAACGGTTGAATGATTGTTTTTTATTAACAGATGATTATAAATGAATAACTTAACTTAAGTCGGCTAAGCTGTGTGAATAATAATTCGAAAATGAAGGCCTACGCAGGGCCTGTAACTAGGCATATACACAAAACATAGACACCTCAACAACTATAATATATATTTATATACATTTTTCATATCCTAACATTAAACCGCGATAAATGTATATACATTAATATTCTGTATTCTATTAAATTGTTGATTACAAAATAAGTTTCTAAAATTCATGTGTTATGTCTTTCTCATTTTTAGTATAAATTATATTGTATTTATAACAAAAAGAATAAAAATATGATTTTACATTTCAGTGTAGTTTTGTACTCATATCCATAATTTTTGCCTAGTAGGTAGAGTAAAACTCTAGAATATATACAGGGTTTTCATAAAATAATGGTGGAGTTTTAACTGTCTGTAAAACTGTTATGAGACAAATCAAACATTTCATATTGGTATCCCTGCATCCAGTAGCTCAAATAGTTTTGTTTGCTGTGTTGGTTGTTGTACTAATTGGCAACCTTATTCTTTGAAATAAACTTCAGGTTGAGTTTTCTTTACAAACTATGTTTTCTGATCAACAAAAAAAGAACTAAGTATGTAATGTCGCTTGAACTGATGTCACTGATTTTAGTGCAGCGGGCATTTAGAAGAACATTTAATAAAGCTCCACCTCATGAAAACAACATTCGGCGTTGGAGTAAGCAATTCATAAACATTGGGTCAGTTAAAAAGTAAAGTTGGCCTGGTAGACCACCAGCCTCAAACCAAACAGTTGAAAACATAAGACTATCTTGTAGTAAAAGTCTCAAAAATTCCCTCCATAGTCGCAGTTTTGAATTAGGTATACCAGTAAGTACACTACACAAAACGCTCCATTTTCATGCCTACAAAATTCAACTTCTTCAAAAAATCAAGCCAACAGGATATGATTAAAAGAGCAGGATTTGCTAAGTTTATGTTGAACCAAATAGAAAAAAACGATTCATTTTTGAATGTCGTTATTTTTTATATGAAGCCAAGTTTCACATCAATGAGTGTGTTAATAGGCACCACGTATGGATTTGGGGATCTCAACATCCTCATGAAATTTTGAAAAGGAAGGAGATTCACCAAAAAACACGTTTGGTGTGGTCTGTAGAAAGAAGAAGTGATTGGGCCATTTTTCATCGCTGAAAAAATATTAATTTCAATGTTTACCTAGATGTGCTGGAGAACTATTGTTTTCCTCAACTCTATGAAATGGAAAATGGAAATAGTCTTTATTTTCAGCAAGATGGAGTTCTCAAACAGGTGGATTGGCAGATGTGGCCCCATAGCATGACCTCCAAGAAGCCCAGACTTGACTCCTAGAAGAGTGATTTTTTCTTCTGGAGGCCTGTTAAAAACATAGTTTATTCACAAAAAATTCGAAATTTGGCTCATCGAGAGAAAGAGTCCGGTATATGCAGTCTCCACTGTAACAAGGGAAATGGTGAACAACGTCTGGATGTCTGTAGAGCAATAATAATGGTGAAGTGTATTATTTATGTCTAAAAATCTTTTTATTGTCAGGAGTTCAAAAAATAAATAGTATTTTTGTAACTTTTCTCATTTTATTTTTATTCAATAATAATTAATCCAAACCATTAATTT
Source organism: Philaenus spumarius (assembly GCA_018207615.1). Lineage (NCBI taxonomy): Eukaryota > Metazoa > Arthropoda > Insecta > Hemiptera > Aphrophoridae > Philaenus > Philaenus spumarius. The sequence continues at coordinate 347,643 of JAGFPH010000744.1, forward strand.
ATAAGAACCTTGTATACTTAATAATTAATTATTCTATATATCTATTAGGTAAAACGTAATGATTCTTTGCAGTTATGTATTTGTCCTTATAGCTACATGGGCATGGGGGATGTCCGTCTTAGGAGGTTATGAAGTTTTTAGAAGTAAGCCTAGATCGAGGTATACCTTATTTTAAATGTCTTTGTTAGTAAAACACCAAAGTGCAAACCAGACCGCAAATGGACGATTGATGTAGCGTTTCTGTATTATTCCGCTACCAGTCCCACAGTCCTTAACAAAGGAACGTGAGGGGACGTTGTTCACAAAAAATTGAAACCTCACAAAACTTCATTTTTCATTGATAACGAGGAAACAGAACATTTATATTATAAACGAGACATAAATGCACATTAGATAAGTACGTCCGTGAGCCAGCGTCTGTATGATTCCATGTCATTTATTAAAACAAAGCCATCTAGATACCCTCGCGTCCAGACCCTGCAAGCTGCATACTGATGCTGTAATATAGTCACCACTGCCAACTAAATCTAATGTTTTATTCAATAAGTGTACCAAAACTTTCAATTTATTTTCGTTTTAATGCACTCGTTTTACTTTTTACGAACTCTGCCGTCAGATAACTAAATCGTCGATGAAATTGAGCGTTGTCGATTGATTGAGGAACTCAAATAATTCCACAACGAAGTTTTAATTTTAATATCACCAGTACGATGTTGTAACTAGTAGGCCTGCTACTATTCAAAGTTCGACCTGTCATTGTATTGATCATTAGAACGAGTAGGAAGAGAAGAGATTATGTGAGTTATCAACCCTTCAGCCTGTTTCACATCCTCCCACATTCTCTCTCGTTTGGGATTAGTGTCAGTGAGATTGAAACCAGCTGGCGTGTTATCAGCTGTAAACATTTCATGTCAATTTAAATTTTTTATAAATATACTTACACTTTAATGTAGGCAATTTCGACAGAGCAGTGGAACTCATCTACCAATATAGCTTAAACATTTCTCTGTGGCAAAAAAAAAAAAAAAAAAAAAAAAAAAAAACAAAGAGGAAAGTGATTTAAGGCTCTTCTTTACCTTGAAGAAAACTCCCGAGTGTACCTTATGATTTCAATACGAAAGGTCTGACTAAAGCCGCAAAATCGTTGAAAAATGCATTTGTAATAATGTGTTTCGGATTCTATTTATAAATTAATAATCTGGGAAACTACTTTAAGTTATAAAGAAGGAATTATATTTTTTACGTGTTAGCTTAAAATAAGGAAATTATTGCTTAAAACTCCAAAAAAATGCGTTAAAAATAATCGGTTTTTACTCAGTTAAACTGTTGATTAAAATGAGTTGCCTTCGATTTCTTTCAATTATGAGATATAAGACAAAAGCACAAAGCCTTTAAGAACAATTTAAGATGTTTCACAACTTTTTAGGTTGAAAAACGGCGTCCGAAACACGTTAGTACGAAGTGCATATTTTTGCTGTTTTACCCAAGGTATAGAAGACCCTTAAGAAACTTTCCTCTCCTAAACTTCAGTACGATGACAACATCTTAGCCTAGTGCGACTACGTGACAGAGATGGACTAGAGTATATATCTTAAAAAAGATGCAAGATTTATTACCATCTTTGACCTATTTCTCTTTTAATTGCGTATGGTATACGCAATAGAACTTATGTCATAGAATTTCCTGAGAATTCCTTACTACAAGATTTGGACAAAAGTTTTTTCACTGATATATTCAGCAGAAGAAATGATTCAGTCATGTCGTTACACCAACTGTGTATAATTATAGTCATGGTAATCTATACTAATATTATAAAGAGGTAAAGTTTGTTTGTTTGTTTGTACGTAGGGGGTAATCTCTGGAACTACTGAACCGATTGAAAAAATAGTTTTACTAATAAAAAGCTACACTATCCCTGAGTAACATAGGCTACACTTTATTTCGATAAAAACCTTTTTTTATTTCAATATTTGTAAATTTAGTAGGAAAAAATCTAAGGTTAGGCCTAGAATGATAAACCAACACGTTATGTATTTACATTTATTACCATAGCAACCAATTGAACAAAATAACAGATAAGTTAGCTCTGTTTGCTCCAATATTTCCAATAAAAGCTGATTTCAAAATTTGAAGCAACTATTTTTGTATTTCTAGCTTTTAGGTTAGGGTTTTAAAGTGTAGACCTGAGCCTTGCTGGTTCTTTTAACCATTATTATAACTGCTGTTATAAAATATAAGATATAATTTAATTTGAACCTTTAACATTGTTTACCATCTTAGTTTTAAGGTTATTATTAATCCTACACCTTTATTATAAATAAAACATAACATATGGTTTTAGGAGGTTCCATTGGGGGTTGGAGTGCGGAGCACGCAGGGGTCTCCCCTAGTAAACTATACAAATAAAAACAGAATATAGTTTCTCATAATAAAAGTTTAATATTCATACGCGTTTCGATGTGGTCATCATCAGTGATGGTTACAGTAGCAAACTTATAACTCCCAAATTAGTAATTGGTGAGTATATGGAACTAATGCACCCGACAAGAAAAACATCTTCGGTGGATTAAACAATTCTAAGACATTGGCAGGTTGTTAAAAAAATCACCCAAGACCACGAACATTTGCTTATACACAAAAACAGGAAAACTTTGTGTAGTCTGCAACTTGAAATCCCTAAAACTAAAATTTACAAAACAAATATGTTTTCGCAAATGTTTCCATTTATTTGCATAAACAATTTAGTTAAAGAAGTTAATGCTTTTTATTCTTGTTTGATAGTGTTACGACATAGATGGGTTCATTTAGATTACATTAGAGTAGGACAGATTACTAAATCACATTGCAAATTTGAACCCCTGACGTGAGTTGAGCGAATTTCCAAAATTAACTTTATATGTTTTAGGTTTTAAGCTAACCATTTGGAAAATCGGTCTACTCATGATGAAGGCCTGCGAAAATAAAGTTTCGTATATTAGTAGAATTTGTTTTCTCCTCAGTCACCAGTCCTGTCCCGGCTCTCACGCAGTTGCGAGTTTTCACCTTGCCCTTGCGGTCTTGGGTTATGGCACAGAGTAAGTAATACCCAGAGTGTTCGAAGGATAGGAAGATGTGTTTCGGTAATTTCGTTAATATGTTAGCTGGCCGCTGCAGAGCGCGACAAGCGATGTTAGCTAGCTAACGTTGCCAAGTCGTGCAGCTAACACTCGGCCCAGTGTCCTTTTTTGTCGCCGAAGTGTTTAGCTCTCGAATGTGTAGTGTTAAAGTGCGTAATGTCATTTTAAAACTTAATATTTTTATAGTTAAGGTTTCTATTACATTCTTTGTTTATTTGTCATAACTATTATTAATTTTTAGTTTTATTTATATACGGCTAGTACTATAACTTAACTAGTTACATAACTTTAAACTGTAGTTTTATGTATTTGTACAGTACTATGATGGAATTACATTTGTTCAGTGAAGATGTTCGTTTTTAACCGACTTCAAAAAAAGGAGGAGGTTCTCAATTCGACCTGTTTATATGCTTTTTTTTATGTTTGTTCAGCGATTACTCCGAAACTAATGGACCGATTTCGATAAAAAAAAATTAAATGAAAGAGGATCATCCCCCGGTGGTCCCACTCCAGTTTTTTAAAAATCGGCCCAGAACTTAGCTAGCATTTGTCAATAAAGTACGTAATTTGGCGGAAAATTTGAATTTTCCATTAGAATCTATATATAAAGCTGAAATACCACTGACTGACTCACTCATCACAGTAGGCCTATCTTGAAAACCATACCTCCTAGGAATTTGAAATTTGGTACACATATTACTCATAGGCTCTAGAGACGCACTAAGAAAGGATTTTAAAATATTTCGCGTTTAAGGGTTGAAACAACCTCTAAAACCATAAATATTGTTTGTTTTATATCTCAAAAACCATACGGCCTAGGAACGTGGAATTTGGTACAGAAATTGTATTACTCATAGGTGCTAGGAGTTAGCATATTGAGCTAGCATATAATTAGTATATTGAGCAAACGTAATTCATTCAAAGCCGATACAAACAAATTTTTGAAGTCGGTGCAAAATTTACCTAGAATTTAACACTATTTTACTTCTTCTGAATCTACTACTCCTCAAATTTCATATCCATTTCTTCAATCGTTAAAATATACAATGATCGCTCAGAAATACGTCTTTTTCTATTTTTTACCATTTTCCAAACGCTTATCACAAATTCACAAAACAATCATAACCAAATTTATTGGAAGTTGGACAGGATGTCTGTCGGGTCAGCTGATAATAAAATACTTCTTAAAAAGGCAGTTTATTCAAATTTGTATGATTTAGCTAATATTTATGTTGGAAATTTGAGTCAACTAGGTATAAATACATTACATAAATGCTCACAACGTCGTAAATTCATTTAGGCCTACATTTACACGAATAAAATGAATTCAGAGTTGTGTCACACATTTAATCAACTAATATAAAAGTGAGTTTACGTCCGTACATGCATGTATGCGTACCTGAGTAACAAATAATATAACAGCTAATTTCACTCATAATCGGTAATACTTAAATAAACCCAGCATATATTATACTTTGGGGTTATGTTTACAACTCCAATCATTTTAATTTCTTGTAAACTTGATTTATTTAAATAAATTAATAATAAATTTGGCGCCGACTTCAAAAATTTGTTTGTATCGGCTTTGAATAAATTACGTTTGCTCAATATACTAATTATGTTTTACTTTTTAGTTTTAGCATTTTGTTGTTTTTGTTTTTTTGAAGTTGGTTTATTTTTTTCAAAAATTTATTATTAATTGAATGAATAAGTGTACTTTATTTTTACAAAACTTTAGACGCATTATACAAGAATTCCCGCTGCAAAAATTATTATCAGTGCACCAGTAGTCAAAATGCAATGAGATAAGTCGAGTCGAGTAGCAGTGCGTGCGTGCATTAGCTGTCCATCACACACTGTTCAAAACGGCAACGTCGCTAGCCTCTTGGTAACTAAGCTCTGTTCCGACGCTACACCAGCGCTACAGTAAAGGCGAAACACATTTCCCTATCCTTTGAGCACTCTGGTATTACTTATATCCTCTGTGGTTATGGACAGCTTCGCTTCCCTAGTAGCGGACAAACTCGCTTTTTATTCTTCTTTTAGGGCACTTTTATCGTATTTTACGTTTTGATCGATTTTGGGGTAACCAGATGATCTATAAGGTCATGTTAAAAACAAAATGTGCTGAATAATCTCCTATATTTATTTTTTAAGATAAATCCCAAAAACTTTTATTCTAGTACGAAAAATCTCAATTTACTTCCGTTCAAAGAAAAAGCTTCCGGTTGTTGGAATTTTTCGCTAACGAACTCGATCGATCGTCTTAGAAAACCAACGTGTGTACCAAAGTTGGACGTAAAATATGTCCGTTAGAGTGCGAACACATATATACAATTTTTAATGACACCCAAAACTTGTTCTAGGGACCATGATCGGTGCTCATTGTTAGGTCACGTCGTAAGAGTCACTGCAATAGCTTATATTTCCTATGGAAATTCCCTAATAATCACCTGCTAATAAAACAGCGCTTAAAGTATAATTAATAATTATTTAAAAATACATTTTCATTCAGACGAATTTAAGAATTATTATTATGCAGTGTGTTCATAAAGTCTCTTTAACCTCCCTCATTATGATTTGTGTGGAGCTTGAGGGGGTAGGGGGTTAACAATTTCCAATTAAAAGGTAGGTCATGTAATACATCATTGAAAAGCGTATTAAAAGAGAAACAGAATGACGTAAACTAGAGCTTTGTATCTTGCTTCGTTTCAAAGTAATGGACAATCAAAGTTCTGAAAAATGATATTTTATCAAACATCAAAGCAGATTATTAATTTGTTAATATTATGCATAAGTAGGTTGTAGGTTGAGGTTAAATGTAACACATTTTAAAAATGGAATTTGTAAATAAATGTAGTACGGTACCACTAATTTATCTGCGTTTCTATGTGTGCTTTAAAATCTTTGGAAAACTAATGTTTATATAAATGGAACCATGAATACAACCCTTTACCTTTACTTCTGAATTTATCTACTGTAGTAGTTTTTAGAAATTCTCTTTTAAATGTAAGTAAATTGCTATCCTGTCTTGGCAAGATTTTTGGATTGTATTTGAATTTTTTGAATCTAGTTATAAAAACATTGACGAAATAATATTTTTCTTTATATAGTATCCTCCACAACCTACTTATTCCTACTTAGTAATATTAACAAATTACTAACCTGCTTTGGTGTTATAATAGAAATATCATTTTCCAAAACTGTCAATTTGAAATGAAGTAAGAAATTAAGCTGTAACTTGCGCCATTCTGTTTTTCTTTTAATAAGTCTTTTAAAGGTGTATTACATGACCCACCCTTACATTTAAAATTGTTAACCCTCCTATCCCACTCAAGCCCCACAAAATGATAGAGGTTCAAATATGTCAACAAAATTGTCCTGTTATGCTATACAAGATGTATACAAAGTTTTTGTAACTTATTTTCAGCAATGAAAATAATAAGGGGGTTAAAGAGACTTTATGAACACTGTATTACAAAACGAATTTTACATATTGTAATAAAAAAAGGGGGAAAAAAACAATGGATCAATAAAGATTACAAATTAATCCCGGAACTGATTTTCACATGCGTTTGTAATGAATTTATTCGACATCTGCTGGCAACAAGATGAAACATTGTTTCGTTCTCTTGCAAATGCTATAAATAAGAACCAAACGTTTTTAACGCCCTTTGTATATCTTACAAGTAGAATGAGCCTCCAGCCACAACGCCTTAAACGTTGTTTATTACATTGGTTAGTAGAGCCGAATCCTCGCTTGTTAACATGAACAACGGTTTCTCCTTTTGCCAATTTTGTGCAGCAAATTGCGTCATATTTAAATATTCATTCTAATTTTATAACAAAATAATTTTCTACTCTCCCAATAATGAATCGTCAGTCGAAGGCGTGGTCTTTTGAAAGAATCGATTACTAACTCAGTTTTCACACGACTGGTTTTAAGAAATGGGAACCTGGGGCGGACATCTCTAATAGGGTAATTAATAAATTATGAAAGCTTCGTTTGCTTTTTATGTTTTGAAAATTAAAATTGAGAGCAAACTCTAGCAGAATACAGTTGGGTAAGTTTCACTTTTCTTAGATGAGTATTCTTTAGACCTATGAATTAAGGTTTACTGTAATTGGTTTTAATTTAGGTATCAAATTTTTCACTGACAAATGTATGAAATCAATTATAGAAACTCTAGGGGCTATGCCTGCACGATTCACACGCCCACTTCAAACAGTTCTATATATAAAGCAAGTTTAAGCCAATCATGGGATTTTGATAATAACATATTTGTGTTTTCCGATGGGAACGGAATATTTTCATTTGAGTCGATGCTGTACCTTTAATAGTTCCTGAGATTTACTAATTTTTGTAAGTAGATAATTGATTTATTTGAACATTCGTAGAGTGTCACGTGTTAAAAAAACAAAAGCTATAAACTTAGGAAGGAAAAAATAATACAAAGTTAAAATACTATAGAAAAAATATGACTAACCCTCATAGCAGTATTTAAAGTTTGGACGCTCCAAGGCCGAAGAGTTTTTGCTGCTCTCTCTTCGTATAATTGGAGGTCGGTCCAACAGTTTTCCTCGATAAAATAATATTTATGATAACTATATATATATTATGTATTATAATATACTATTTTACAATTATATTAACATCATATTAATATATATTTATAATCTCTAGTGCCCACATAACCTCGAGTTGTTCATTTACATTCCATTAAGGTGGATCCAAACTGAAAACCACGTCAGTTCTTCCTTTATGTAAATCTACTTCCCCCAGGTAGTTTTTCAAAAACAACTTGTTCCGGATCGGTTTCACAAGCTGTCTCGTGAAGTACAGAAGAAAAAGACCATACATTTTCACTGTTTATATTGCCATTCACAATTTCACATTGAGCCATTTGTGGAAAAAATACGTTATTTTAGGAAGTTGATTTATAACTTTTCCATTTCTTTTTCTTCAAGCTTTTCTTTAAAACAATGCGCCACTAGGTTTTGGTTTATGTGTCATTGTAGACATTGCTGGGATGACTGCTGTAAAAGTAACATTGCGCCTGCGCCCCGGCTCAGTAGCCACATCCGGTGGATACACACCATAGAACTGTATTAATACACCTGGAATACTAGCGTAGTGGACTTTTGAAAACGAAAAACTGTCCTTTCCCCTCCGCTTGGAGGTCTATTTCATCAACGGTGCGATTTCTGCCGCAAAATATTTTAATGCGCGCAATCATTAACACGCTCTTCTATAGCACAGGGATCGTCCGATTGTAATTCAACTTAAATATTTCTAATCTAGAAGAATTGAGGATTACAACGGAGTAACCAACGTACAGATCAGTCAGTTAACAAATTTATAAAAGTACAAAATATAATCAGCCAAAAAAATCGAAACATGAAAAAGTTACTAAGCGTAAACTTTTTTATTTTTGGGGTAGAAACAAACTTCGAGTGAGAAAAATTTTGGAAATGAGTTGATTAAAAAGTTTGATTTAAAATTTTTGTATACTGTCTTTGGTTTTCTCACATTTAAATGTTAAACACGCGGTTTCGATATCCCCACAGCCACCGTCGCGTCGCTGTCCCGTGCCGGAAACAACCTTTATTCCATGAAATCCTTTCCCATGCTTGGAAGTTCTGGAATATTTTCTTACTTATTTCTCAGTAGCCTATGTCTCAAACTCTAGAAGGTGGTTGACGACTATGCATTTATTTATAAGTGTTGCTGTCATTTTAACCTGAGAAGCATTTAACTACAGCAATCGTGCGATGAAAGGGAGCGGGATTACTTTTCATCGGTAAGTCAACAATTTTACAACTAAACTTACAATATTTCCTAGTTCATAAAATACAATTTTTAAAATATCACTTAATTTTATACTAATTACACTGTCGGATTATAGGTGCTATTTCCCCTTGATTTGTCTATTTTGTATATAAACCTCTTCCCTGTGACATTTTACATGCTATAATATGTTGGTTAAACTTGTGATTCAATTGATTAATTAAAAACAGCGGCAATGAAACAAATATCTATTTCCAAAATAAAAGCAAGAGTAGCTACCATAGACCATTTCCTGCTTGTAAAATAAAAATAAGCATACTTCAGCTTGTTAATACAATCAATTTCGTGTTTATAACAAAGCGTCGCGTCAGTTCACTGAAGTTGTGAAGACTGAACTGAGTAGTGCGAATTGGTTGAGCGCGGGAAACGTTGCTACCATCTCTACAGAACAAATAAATTATTTTATAAAAAAAATTTGGGATAAACATTCTGAATCAACTAATTGTCTACAACTTTTCCGCTGGAAGTTTCTTTTTAACCCAAAAACTAAAAAAGTTTACGCTTAGTAACTTTTTCGTGTCACACTTTTAAAACACTTTTTTTTTGTTCGTAGTTAAACAAATATTTAAATAATAGATTGTGTCCTCTGGCACTGTACGCCCTTCAGTCCTGATAACCCTTTTGAAATAAAAGGAAGAAGAAAAAAACTTCTGATAGGTAAGAAAACAAAACAAAATCAGAAAAGTATAAATTTTGAGTTTTGATTATTGGAATACACGCGTGTGAGCACTCTTTAGAAAAAGATGAAACATCAACATAGGTTGAACAGTTTTTAAGTAAAATAGTTACAAACTTAAAATTGTATAGTGTGCACATTATGTTGTAGAATTGTTTTCTCTGCTGCCGACTGTTATAATGATTGCATTGTTTGTGTAATTAATTTTGTTGCTCGAACTTGATTATTGAAAGGTTTCCCCGGCAACCGCTGAAAAACAAGGGAAACTTTTAGATAAAGCGTTCAAGTGGAAGTTTAAAAAGTTTTGCCTGTGTAAATTAAACTGTACTCTTTGTAAAGTGTATTAAACTCTGTTAGTTTATAACTTATTTTATATTTTCCAGAGAAACCTTAATATACTGGAAACATAACTATGGCAAACATAATAGTTCGACCTCGTTGCTGAACCGCTGACATGAGTAGAGCGAATTTCCAAAATTAAGTTTTTATGTTTTAGGGTTCCAACCAACTATTTGGAAAATTAGTCTACTCAAGAAGGCGTTGAATA
>JAGFPH010000744.1:363781-375448 GCA_018207615.1 Philaenus spumarius
AATGTACATAAGGGTAACGTATTAAACATAACTTACAATTTAGTTGTTTAGTTATTGTTTTTGTTCCTTGTTTTGTGGTTCGGGGTTTTTATTTAAATCAGTGTGACTTAGGTTAGTTAAAAATATAGGTCGAATACGTTTCGTAGAAACTTACTAGGTTGCATAACATTACTTCTTAGGTCAGTTTACAACATAATCCTTTGCTATTAAGTAATTTTTCCTATGTAGACTAGGTATGCGATGTTTTAGCTTAGGTTAGTTAACAACTTGTAGTAATGTGGCTCTTCCCATTCCCCCACCAGGTCGGTCTTGGATTAATCGGTATGGGTAGGAGTGGGGGGAGGCTGGTACACGTGGCTCTGTAATATTATCTGTATACTTTAGTAGTGTTAAAACCCTCTGAGGAGAATGACCATGTCATCGAAATGTACATAAGGGTAACGTATTAAACATAACTTACAATTTAGTTGTTTAGTTATTGTTTTTGTTCCTTGTTTTGTGGTTCGGGGTTTTTATTTAAATCAGTGTGATTTAGGTTACTTAAAAATATAGGTCGAATATAATCCTTTGCTATTAAGTAATTTTTCCTATGTAGGCTAGGTATGCGGTGTTTTAGCTTTGGTTAGTTAACAATATAGGCCGACTAGGTTTCGTAGAAACTTACTACGTTGCATAACATTACGTCTTAGGTTAGTTAACAACATAGACTCCTATAAAAACAATTGCTGTTGTGCTTTTTAGGTTATAACAATATAGGTCGACTAGGTTCGTAGAAGCTTACTACGTTGCATAACATTACGTCTTAGGTTAGTAACGGCGTATACTCCTATAAAAACAATTGCTATTGTGGTTTTCAGCTTAGGTTAGAACAATATAGGTCGATTATTTTTCGTAGACACTTACTACGTTGCATAACATTACGTCTTAGGTTAGTTAACGACATAGACTCCTATAAAAACAATGTCTGTCCATGTTAGTAGAAACATAGGCTTCTACGTTAAGGTTTGCGGTTTAGGTAGGGTTAACCTAACCGTAGTGGATTCATTGTGTTAGTTAACAATAAATGCTTCTTGGTCATTGTTTGCTGTTTAGGCACGGTTAATTATTAACAACATAGCTTCTTGCTAAAATAACGCTATGTTTACAGATCGGTTACCCTCAGTTACGTTTGGGTGTTTCTACAGGCAGATCGTCATAACACCGTTCTCTATAAGGTACTTGTACATAATACTTTATACCTATCCGAATCAATCCCTGTTCGACCCCTTGTGTTATATGTTTTTACTATACACTATAACAATTTTGGGAGTTCGTTTAAGTTCGGTTAAGCTCGGGTACATTTTTTACAATACACTATAATAATTTGGGGATTTCGATTAAGTTTGGTTATATTACGAAAGTTCGTTTGGTTAGGCTTGGTCAAGTTCGGTTTATATCATTTTCTCATACTCTACAACACATTGTTATATGTTTGATCACACATTATATTATTCTATGTAATATTTACTGTTATGGTCTGACCGATGAACAACATATATGCATATACAAACACACACTAAAAAAGCGTAAGATAACTTAGATTGCCTATACCTTTTAATATTACCACTATTAAGTATTTTGGAGCACCCCGTATATAGCAGTAAAAGTGTTACACACACTCAATGCTAACCGGATAAATATAACTTAAATTGTCGATACTTTTTAATAATGCATTCAACTGTTCGTATAAAAATAATATCGATTTTAGGAATTTTGGGACACCCTGTATATATAAGAGTAAAATGTTCCACACACATATTAACGGCGTTGATATAAATTGTCGATACCTTTTAATAATGCATTATATTAATTGTATAAATTATATAGTACCGCTTTTAAGAATTTTGGGGGACCCTGTATATAGGAGAAAAGTGTTACACACATATTAACTGGGATGAGATAACTTAAATTGTCGATACCTTTTAATAATACGTTATATTGTTTGTATAAATTAAATATTACTGCTTTTAAGAATTTGGGACACCCTGTATATAGAAGATAAGTGATACTCACACACACACACACACACACCCTCACACGCACTAACTAGGTTAGGATAACTCCGTTTTATCTTTTAATATTACATTATATTGTTCGTATAAATTAAATATTACCGCTTTTACGAATTTTGGAGCACCCTGTATATATAGGAGGCTGCGAAAATGACTGCGATAAGATGGCGACGGATTATAAAAGTAGCGACGTCGTTTAACATCGAGGATACAATGCATATACCAATTTTTCCGATCATCCAGGCGTTTTGGAACACCCTGTACATATAGGAGGCTGTAATATATCGATAAGATGGCGAACTAGGTGGCGACAGATTATAAAAGTAGCGACGTCGTTTAACATAGAGGATACAATGTATGTACACATCTTTCCAATCACCCAGTCGTTTTGGAACACCCTGTACATATAGGAGGCTGCGATATATCGACAAGATGGCGAACTAGATGATGACGGATTGTAAATTTAACGCCGTCGTTTAACATTGAGTATACAATGCATATACACATCTTTCCGATCACCCAGTCGTTTTGGAACACCCTGTACATATAGGAGGCAGCGACAATGGCTGCGATAAGTTGACGACGGATTGTAAATTTAACACCGTCGTTTAACATCGAGGTTACAATGTACATAAAAAATTTTCCGATCACAAAGGCGTTTTGGAACACCCTGTACATATATTAGGCTGCGATATCTCAACAAGATGGATAACTAGATGGTGACGGATTGTAAATTTAGCAACGTCGTTTGACATCGAAGATACAATGCATATACCAATTTTTCCGATCACCCAGTCGTTTTGGAACACCCTGTACATATAGAAGGCTGTAATATATCGATAAGATGACGAACAAGGTGGCGACAGATTATAAAAGTAGCGACGTCGTTTAACATTGAGGATACAATGTATGTACATATCTTTCCGAACACTCAGTCGTTTTGGAACATCCTGTACATATAGGGCACTGCGACAATGGCTGCGATATACTCCCAAATATTACAACACTGCAATCTGCTACACTTATGTACTCAACTTAAATATAGTAAACTAGAAATGTCGTCATGGCTCAAACGGCAAAGGCGTCTGTTTCTCGTACCAAACTCCATAGGTTCGAATCACCCTTCTGTACTAACGTTTTTAAATAAAAAAGAAATAATCTAAATAAATATTGGTCACGTGGGACTGCAAAGATGGCGAAATCTCAGAAAAGCTGATTTATTCTGTTTTAAAAATAATTTAATTTAATTTAATTTAGAAAATAAAAAAATAAAGATGGCGGAAACAAAATGGCGGAAACAGTGGCCGGCGTCGGCGCCTCAAGGTCACCCTCAACGCCCATGTTACTCTCCTCAAGGTCAACACCTCACAAACGTTAACTCTCCTCAAGGTCAACATCTCACACACGTTACACTGCTCAAAGGTCAAAGGTCAAGGTCAAGGTCAAGGTCAAGGTTGTGCCAACTCTGGGCAGACTCTACTTACTCTACCCTTAATCTAGATCCGCCGTAATATAAAATGTAATATTTAAGTGTCTAGCATGCCTGAGCCACTCGAGGATAGAATTATTTAAACTTTGACATTGTGTTATATTATTTATTATGTGAAAATTCATATTAAATTTGACACAATCTATTCTCTGCAAAGATTATTAATTTCTTATAAACGGTAAAATGAATGATTGTGTGATCTAACTCCAAGCAGTTACAAAGGAAAAGATTAAGTGCACGTTTCCAGCGGCAACACAAATGTACAGGTTGCAATTTTGATATTTCGAATTATCTGAATTTCACTTTTCTTTTATTAAAAAATGTTATCAAAATAATTGTGTAAGGAATTTTGCATGTTTATTTGTATAACATATCTATTGTAACTAGTATCACCTATGGTAAGAATTCGACCAATTTTGATTGTAAATTGATGAAACTTTACTTAAATTTCACATAATTAATTGGAAATTATTAGAAGTATTCAAATTCTTAGTTCGAATCTTAACGCTAAAAGGAAAAGAATGGGAAATGCAAAAGAGGAAGCTAATGGGATTAATGATAAATATATAGTAAACATCTGAATTTTTTTAGAATTAAACAATTAATTCAACTATTAAACGTTAGAATAATTTAACAAATAAATAAAGATAAGTGGTAATTCAATGTAGAATATTTAAACAACACTAAACATTTATTTGGATATTGGTTTTATATACAGAGTGATCGTAAAGTAACTTTATTATTTTCATTACAGAACATAAGTTAACAAAACTTTGTATATACCTTGCGTTGCATAACAGGACAAATTTCTTTACGTATCTGAATCTCTATGATTTTGGGGACTTGAGGGTGGAGGGGTTGAAAATTTCAAATGTAAAAGTAGGTCGTACAATACACCACTGAAAAGCTTATTGTAAGAGGAGCAGAATAGAGCTTTAGTATATTGCTTCGTTTAATGGACAATCGAAGTTCTGGAAAATGAGGTTGTTATCATAACATCAAATCAGGTTAGTAATTTGTTAATATTAGGAATAAGTAAATTGTAGGTTGAGGTTAATTGTAACACATTGTAAAAATATAAACTGTAAATAAATGTAGTACGGTACCACTAAATTTTTCTATGTGTACTTTAACAACTTTGGGGAAGAAATGTAAATGGAGAAGAGAATACAACATTGATCTTTGCTCCTGACTTTCTCTACTGTATGCTTTACTGATAAGCACCACTTTTCGTGTAAGGATAGGATAGCAGTACTTCCACATTTCGTTCCTGATATTTGTTGTGGTAGCACTCAGTTTGCCTTTTAACAAATGAAGACAAACTGAAATGATTTTTTTTCGGATAAGAACCTAATAAAAATATCTTTTTCCAAAACTTTGATTGTCCATTACCTTGAAACGAAGTAAGATAATATTAAGCTCTACTTTATGCCATTCTGTTTCTCCTTTATTAAGCTTTTCAATGTTGTATCACGTGATCTACCTTTATATTTGAAATTGTTAAGAACCCTTACCCTACTAAGCCTCCCAAAATCATAGAGGGTCAGATATGTCAAAAAATGTGTCCTCTTGAGCAACACAAGATACGTATATACAAATTTTAACTTATTTTCAGTAAAAAAATATTAAGGAATTAAAGGGTATTATGAACACTGCATATTTTTCCGTATATATATATTAGTTTATACAGTCTGTAACGGGCAAAAACCCGACACAAATGGACTAATTACCAAAAGTAATTAGGCCTAAAACAAAAAGTTCTAAATAGAAGCCAGAAGGCCTAAATATGCAAAATTAGGATAAGTAATAAATAAAATAACACATTGTAAGTAAATTATAAAGGGAAAAATATATGTAAAGTGAAATGAAGTAATTTAAAATAATTATATTGTAAATTGAAGGCCTAGTCAATGTTAAACGCAATAGAAGCAAAGCGTGGTGAATTATTCTAAGGGAAACCGATAGGAAAATTCATGTCGAGTTTTGTCCAGTACTGCAAATCAAGGTACTGTTGCTATGCTCCATAAGACACCATGTTAGTATTTTAAGATATAAAAAATTGTAAATTCTGTTTAATGAAATGAACAGAGGAGAAGAAGCCAATAAGAAACTAATTAACATAATTGATTTAATAAAAATAATTAAGAAGTTATAAAACAAAGACTCAGGTGAAAAATGCTAAAAGTAACAAATTAAAATAATTCAAAGGCCTAAATTGGGGATAAATTAAAGAATAAAAATTAATCATAATTAACAAAAAATAAATTGAAATAATTAAATATTTTTGAAAGAAAAGGCTCAAAAATAGATAAAATAAAATAACCAATTAAATAAAGGGAAATAAAGGTATATAGAAATAAATATATACGAATTAATATGTAATAAATATGTGAATGTAAAATACCATGTGAGAAGGGGGCATAAACCAAAAAGGGGGGTTGCCAAATCCAAAATTCGACGATTCACACAAAACCGGCCACGGAACCGTGCCCAAAGTGAAGAAAGAAAAAATAAGAACAGTTTTGGAAGTTTGGGAACCAGGAGAAGAGGATAGAAACAAGAAAATTTCAATTTAGACCAATTTGGAAAAAATTAAATTCAAAATTTGAAGAAAACAAACGAAGGCGATAACTGGGGAACCAGGAACCCTACAACGACAACTCAAAGGAGGAAAGAATCAGGAGATGGTCAAGAATCCAATGAGCCAAAGAAACCAAAAATCGGACCAGGGGTTACGAAGTTAGAGCACTTCGAAAGAATTAAATACAAATAGTATAAATTTCCTGTACGGACCAGAAACACAGCTTACTGTATGGCTTGAGTAAACACAGCGAAGGGAGGCTGGAGATATGTCGTCATTCTACCACCACCGAAGCCAATACAATTAATTACTTATTGCTCTGCAAAGGAAATAAACAATTATCGACGAAATCAAATTAAATTAAGGAAATAAAAGTCGTGGGACCTAATTTAAATAATTAAAGTAAAATTCTACAACGTAGAAACCCAGATAAAACACATGAGAAACAAAGATACTCAAAAAAGGCAGAGTAAGTCTCTTGACTCCAAATCAGATGGGACGAGGTTGAAGGGAGATAAATTCTGTTTGGTTGCGTTTTGATAGCCACACGAGGACCACGTAAAAGTTTGCAGAAGCAGCAGTAGGTCGGCAAATATCACGAACTCCGGTACAGATCAGCGGGCCGTAAGAAATCGCTCTACATTAAAGAAGAGGAGAAATCCTAGAGGAGAGAAGACAGGAAGAAAGAAGAGGATCAAGGACTTCATTCCAAGGCTTAAACCACCAAGGAGGAAAGCCGCGATAAATCATATTTGTGAGTAGCAAATAACCAAGCTATATTTTAAAGTTAAATAAAATCCATTAATAAAGTTTTTAGAAGTAAATTCAAAAAGAAAGTAAAGTAATAGTAAATTCAGGGGAAAGTATAAAAGTAAAATCATTCCGGAATATTCCCTAGTCTCACAATGGTATAAAAGCGTTGCGAAATAAATGTAAATATTACAAAAGTTATAAATATCATTATTATATTTGTTGGAAAATTTGAAGCAATTGCGAAATCAAAATTAATTTGTTTTTTAAAATAAAAAGGTTTTATTTGCATATCTTAATTTCTTTCATTTATATAAGTTAAATATCCAATACAAAAAATTAACCAGTGCTCTAAAATTAAGTTAGAATATAAGGTTATATTAATTCTTGTGTGTGACAAAATACAACTCCAAACGGCACGGTCCCGAGAAGGAGTCTGACTAGAGCTAGTAAAATAAAATAAAGTGTATTAATTACAAACAACTTATAAGAATTAGGAAAGTGAATGTATTTCCTATTATTGTAAATATTGAGTTTGACTTGTGAAAAATACGTTTATTAACTTAAACGCGTTTCAACGACAAAGACACCATCTTTTGTAGTGCACTATATAACTTTGATTATTATAGTTATCAAGTTGTAGTTTGATATTGTAGCTCATGCACCACAAAAGATGGCGACTTTGTAGTTGAAACGCGTTAGACTTAATAAACATATTAGTTGTGAGTTTCTGTGTTCCAGTTTTATTTAAGATTCATTGCCCTAGCAACCAACTGTATAAATTAAAAGATATCACAGGGGATTCGGATAACCAGCATAGAAACACAGTGTCAGGTTAGGCCAAGTTATTTTATTTTAATTGCCTTAAAGGCAATATATATAAACTAGGGGCTCTGTACTTTAACGCTTCGCTCGCAGTTGGAAAATTCGCTAAAGAATCTCGTTAATCTTTGGCTCGTCTGTACATAGGTGACCGAGCATAAATCAGCTGTTTTATTTGGCAGCTGACTCAAGCTCATTAAACATTATCTCATGTGAAATTTGAAGGATTGTATGCCGGAGCTCCTTCTCGGGTGAATAAGCTGCTAAAAGGATGATTGGATCTTAAATCTGATGGAAAATTGTTAAATTGAAAACATCTTTCCCGCCGAAAAGGTGCTTTAAAAATTAAAAATGTTAACTTTTAGCAATTTTTCTGAAAGTTTCTCGAGAGCTTTAATTCAAGTATGAGGTCGAGGGGGATACGATTACGGGAAGTGCCTCATAGTTTATGTCAGTGAATCAGTGAACCTGTCTAGCTTTAAAGACGTTGGGCGGAGCCTCCCTTCACGGAAGAATAGTGGCTAAATGGATGATTGGATCTTGAATCTGATGGAACATCTCTGTTTGAAATTTAATTTTCTACAACTTTTGTATTTAACATTGTTTGCTATCTCTTACTCAAAGTGAAAAAAAAAAAATTTAAACAAATGTTTTAAAAAAAATATTAAATTCTGGCAATTTTTCCAAGAGTTTCTCGTCGAGAGCTTTAATAAAGTTGAGGTTGTCCGATTACGGGAAGTGCCTCATAATTAAATTCAGCGAATCAGTGTTACCGTCTAGCTTTATATAAGTAGATTATTTTAGTTTTCTGCACATCTACCTTCGAATGGCATAAGCTTCATTCCTGTACCTTTTATAATAAATACTTAAAAAATGCACTACAAAATTCAATATTCACGTATTATAATGTCGAATAAAGTAATCTCGATAAGACGTTACCATATTAAATTAAAAACCAGCCATGCATTATTTAGTGTAGGCCATGAATACAGAATACTTCGTTTTGCCAATACCTATGAGTATTCTGTATTCATTGGTGTAGGTCATAGGTCTCACCTAAGAAACGAATAATATACGACATTTTATACGAGCAAAATAATAAGTAGTTTCTTGGAGTACCTCAGGGTTCGGTAATAATTGGACAGCATTATATCAACTTTTACCTTACGACACTTCCTTGCTTGTAACAAAACATTATTCTATTAGATAACGGAGCAAGCATTGTTTTAAATTAAGCAAATTATTGGTTCAAGATGAAAACATTATTTTTAAACGACTCAAAAACTTTTGTAACTGTACAAAATAAAGATAAAAATGTAGTTATAAGCCCGATTATAAAAATGTTTGGATATAAATTTATTCTTGACTCTCCTGATCAATTAAAAAGAGTTTTTTTATTCATTACTAGTGGACCCGGCAATGCTTCGCTATTAATTGATTTAATTTTAAAGGTAGTTATCCTATTTCACCCAAGAAATTGAATTGCAAATGTTTTTTGTTTTTTTTTTTTTTATTAAGAATAATGTTAAATAATTTTAGTTTTATAGTTTGTACAAATTTAATGTAATTTATTTTTATTGTGTAAGGGTAGCTACCCCATTTAAATACAACTGTTTGTAGTGACCATATTATATAAAAAAATACTGGTACTAATATGTGCAAATTATGAAATTTTATTGAAATTAGTTGAGTAGTTTTTGAGAGTACAGAAAAAGTTAGTGTATGGATTAAATTGTAATTTTAAGGGTAGTTATTCTATTTCTTACTATTGACTTAAGTAATCTAATTGTAAATAATTTGTTATATCCCTTAAAAATAATATTACATAATTTTGCCTTAATATCTTATTTGAAATTAATTAATTTATATTTATTGCATAGCAACCCCATTTCAATCCTCAAAAAGTATATAAAAACATGCTTGTATTCGAATGTGATGTTGTGTTAAAATTTCAAAGTAACCTGTCAAAAACTTTCGGAGATTTGAGATTTTGAACTAACAAAAATTACTTTTTTATTTACATAGATTCCCCTTGTACGATATCAGAATCATGAGAGCATCATAATTAATTATTACTAAATAACATAATAGTTATAGCAACATTGAATAATATAAATACCACATATAAAACTAAGATACAATTTACAGAAAATAATTCAAAATAAAACTTAAACACTATTATAAACTTATACAACTAACCAAAGAAAACAAAAATTATGAACCTTACTGATAAGAGTGTACACAAATTTCATTGCTTTTTCATTTTTCAAAATATAAACGTACTCTAGAAAACTGTTACGCTACCGACAAGACAAAATTGAAGATTAATTGTTATTGTTTTCGCCATACCGACTATTGTTTTTTAAGTACAACTAAAAACTTACCGTCCAATAGTCAAATTGCAGCGTCCAACGAAGGCCGTTTCGGTTATTCAGCCATTGTCAAGTTTAGGGCAATGCCCCTCGTCAATAATTAGTTATAAATATAAAAACACAACACATGTAACACACTGACACACATGATTATACAATTACACGCTCGCACATTTATTATATACATCTAGGGGGCACACTGTCTACTAACAGAATGCTGGTGTTACGTCTGCTTATGGTTATTATGTACACTTGTATTTGCAATGTCCATAATTATATCAAACAATGGGTTGGCATCGAACATTTGTTTTTCATTATTAATATAATGAATATAAAGTTTATATTTTCAAAAGTCCCATAATCCGTTTTGAATGCTCTGTAAATCTCATACTGTTCTAAGGCATTCATGAGTTTACCTTTGTTACATTTATGTAATACGGTTAAACATTTATCGATGACGTCATAATTATGTTTAGTTTCTATTATATGCTCGGCAAACTTTGATTCTATTTTTGGAGGTTGTGCAGATTGTTTTGCGCAGGGAAGGTGCTCTCTGAATCTCTTTTGAAACGATGTGTTTCATGGGGCAAGCAGCACATGATATTTGGTACACTCCTGACTCCTCAAGTTTATCATGGTTGTTTGTGTTTAATCTTATTTTGTGTGACAAACTATTTTTTGTACTATATGTGGTGATGTAACCTTGTTTTCTGAAAATGTTTTTTATTATCTTATAAGTCTATGATTGTATGGTGTTGATATGTATTTATTATCAGTTTTTTTCTTTGGTATTTTGGCTTTTTTCTCCAGTTTTTTTTTTAATAATTTGTCGACAATGGTTGGTTCGTATCCATTTTTTGAGGCAATGTATATTTTGAGGAAAGATTCATTGTTTTTATTAAGCGACACCAAGTCAAATCTTTTCTGATTTGCTTTTCAAATAAGGAGGTATCATAAAGCCATGTTTTAGTTCTCTTGTGGTTGACAGTAAAATGTTGTAAAAGTTACCACCTCAATACGCTGAATAAAATACCATAAAAGTACCCGGTTCAAATCCACGTGGACCGTGGGGGCAGCTTCCGATACAAGGCCGACGGCCGGGACGCAAACTTGCAAAGCGCAGCCCATAATCCAAGGCCGCAAGTTCGAAGTACAAACTCACAAAGCGATCTCCTACTTTTGTATTACTGAAAATATGACCACCTTAAAGGTATAACTATGGACATAAAATTTAGTAAATTTTAGTTCAGTGTTATATATTTTAGTAAAATTCAATTTTGTTCTACTATTAGCTCCCATTTCGGTTTGAGAAGTTTAATAATTTAGTTTGGAACGTTAAAACAAACTGCAAAGGTTCAAACATAAATATTCACGTTTAGTTTCCAAGAATTCATTTTTTTCCCCCAAATCATTGTAGTTTTAAAATCTCCGCGAAAATGTTTAATCAACGGATTTCCCAACTCCTCCGAGATTGTTTATAGATGGAGCGTACAATCACTCGGGTCTATTGACTCTTCCCCGAGGGCTGTTTTCTTCTCCTAAAGTACAAAAGCGTTTTTTCTTCACTTTTGTATTGTACTTTTGAATAAAGACTTGGACATT
>JAGFPH010000744.1:375548-390022 GCA_018207615.1 Philaenus spumarius
ATAGCAGTATATTAACTTAAACCATATCTAATTATTGTAATTGTATAGTTTAGGTTTTAAATCAAGCATGGTTTTATTTCACTATAGTTCTGCTTGGTATGAGTGTTTTATTTTGTAAGCTTATTTGTGAAAGTGTTTCAGCGTGGAAATAAAAAAGATTTCAGGCTTTTTATTGTAAAATTAAAAAATTACAAATCATATAGAAACTATGAATTTGAGCTTGACTCGCGAGAAATGTTATTTATAAAAGTAAAAAGTAAAATACAGAACACAATTCTCACAAAAAAATACGTTTATTGATCAAACGCGTTTCAACGACAAAGTCGTCATCTTCAGTGACACAAGAGCTGCATACTAAATTATAACTAAGGAGACAAGGTGCTACGTTACATATATGTATACCCTCTCACAGAGCAGGGCGTGGTCTTACCATACACACAACCAATAGAGTTGACAATAACAACATAATAGCACAAAGTAACCTGTAGCCTTATGTTTAAAAATTAAGAGTAATGAGAATGATTGGTTAATTTCTAGGATATTTTATGAGTTTGATATATAACTATGCCTAAACTACAGGAAATAAGTGTTAGAGTTCGATTTATAATAAAAAAAAAAAATAAAAACATAAAAATTTTATGTATAAAGAAATATAAAAATATAAAAAACATATAATTATTATCTAACATATAAATTTGAAACTATATCAGTGCCAAAATATAGAAACTTTGTCGTTGAAACGCGTTTGAACAATAAACTTATTTTTTTGTGAGAAGTGTGTTCTGTATTTTTATTTTTAGAAACATATAGAAACTCTTTTTATTCATTTAAATTTTCTACATATTCGTTAGTATATTCCTCTTATTATGTTGAGAAAAGGTAAAAATAATGAAAAATGTGATTGAAATTTGTTTGATCGACGAATTTGTTAGAAGAATTTCTTCGAGTTCAATTTGATTGAATGTGGTTGTTGCACCATGTACCAGTGCTTGCATTTTTGGATGAGAAAAATTAGATTGCCAGGAAACTAGTAGAAATGCTCTGAAACATCCTAATACATGTTTATACAGGAGTATACTAGCTAATACCATAGATCATGAACAATAAAATAGATCATGCATGCATACGGCGGCTGTGTGGCGAAGAAATATTGCATGATCGCGCCGCGGAGTAGCGCTAGGGAGAAATCATTCAAAGCAATGGTGCTACACACCGCTTTCGTCCCCCCCCATATCGTGCCACTATCGTCGAATTTCCAATGGATTGAAATAATGCATTGGATGGGAGTTTATTAGGTTATCCAAATACAATGCTAATACCTACGCAGAAGTTTTTAGTGTTTTCACCGCACCATGTACAAATATGGATACTCATGTTTTTCGTTCTGGTTGTAAGCAAAGAATTTTGTTTAAAAAAAATTGATAATTTACCATTTTTTAAATTTAGATTTAACCCGTTTATCCGGTTTGCTGATTATCCGTTTAACTCTTTTGCAATAAATTACGCCACTATATATTTTTTCTCCAGCTACTACTTATTAATACGGCCGAAAGATCCACTTATCATAAGGTAACATTAAATATTGCCCATTTATCAGCTCGCATATTTTAGGCGGACTGTAACCTAAACTCAATACTTTTTATATGGGTTCTTTACAAGCCGCTAAACCATATGTTAGTAAAACAGCTGCAGAAACAACAATGCATCTAATGAACATCCGTGCCTGTGTATTTTTGGCATAACCTCAATTGTTTTTCTAAATATGAACGTCCACGTTTTAATAAAGTTTACTTCATAGTAAAGTGCAACTGTAAGTGGAGGAAACATGTTGTGTGTCATACGGGAAGAAAATATCCTCGCTGCGGTTGTGCGGTAAGATTTCCTTTTGGGAAGACAAAGTGAGACTTTCTACCATTAAGACACACATAACTATTACAAATCTTAAAATCAATCTTTTAAAAAATATATTTAAATCTAGTTTAAGGTATACGATAAAAGAGGCTAACAGAATAATTGAAGACAATTTAAACTACAATCAAAATAAAGAAGAGCTGTTTCGACAGTAAAAAAACGCGAAAAACTGATTTTTTATTAAAAAGTAAGAAAATAAAGTACAATAAATAATTTAACTGTATGTTGCCATTTTAATGCAAGAAAAATATGTTAAAAGCCTAGGATTTGTCGGATGTTTGCTGATTTTTCAGATTATCGGAATTCGTTTATCGGCGGCGGATTACACAATTCCGCGGATAACCGGGAGTTCAATGTAATTATAGCTAAGATGTTACACATTTCCACAAATTAAAACAGTCTATCTTAAAAATTACACGATAGATTGGTAAGACTCGAGATAGCTATAAACACAGTTCTTACACTGTGTTACAAATGAAAATTTGAATAGAAACAAGTTAGCTTACTTTAGTAGTTTTCTTCTTTAACGCTCTGTATGTTTTATGTAGTGAACATTTACTTTGTAATGTAAACTAGGAACATAATGGAGAAACCACTACTTGTTGCAAACAATTTAAAGAAAACCTGCAATTTTTGCCATTTAATTGTACCATTTAACGTAATGATTTCAAGGATTTGAATAGTCTAAAACTCAAGACGAATTTTTTTGAAAAAGCTTTGAATGCATGTTTCAGTTATTTAATATTACAAATTTCAATCACTCGTTGTTTTCAAATAAAATAAAACTTGATCATGAAGTTAGGATTTTTGCAAAGCCTTGTACTTTTAAATCGTGTTATAAACACCGTGGTTTAGGCCTTATTGAATAGTTTAACATATCTATCTGTGTTGCGTGTTTGTATAATGCTTACGGTTAAATAATTATATAAACAAAATGTTTATCAAAACGTTCAAAATAAATCCCATATATATTATATTATACATCACACTTAGAAACATTGGTTTCGAACTGTACAAATATATCACAAATTATTAATTGCGTCTGTAACTCACAGTATAGGGAGTAGATTTACTTCGAACGATTGAAAATTGAAAGTAGGATCTTTGTAAAACAGATCGCTTTGATTGCTCACGGTATAAATACCATCACTAGCACTGCCATGTCCTAAGGTAACTTGCCACTGAATCACAGAACTGTTACTTTATCACAGTTAATTCATTTAACTTTTATCAGTGTTTCCTCGATGTCACAGTCAGCAGTGAATAGGTGTGATCTGTGATCAGCGATCGGTGCACTGGGTGCACGAAATGAGAACAACTCGATATTTGAGACCTGTTTCCGTTTCCTGCCAAGCAGATGTGTTGGTAACAGAAATGTGCTAGAACTGTTACCTTTAAACAGGCGAACAGTTCCCCTCACTTCAGTTCAGTTTTACTTGTTAATGTCTTGATCAGGTCTCGTAGGTGACAGGGAAATAGTGCCTAGTAGTTATGTTTATTCCCTCGTTTTTATTTTAGTATTTGTCGTACTTTTGTAATTTTGATATTATTGAAAGTAATTATAACTTACCATATTCTAACTACAGTATTGTAAAATTGTGTATATATTTGGTAGAAGTTTAGTAAGTTTAGTTTGATTTCATATTGTTGTTGGTTTTGTAATAAAAACTTACTTATATTTCCAATTATTTTCTAAACTTATTTTATTAATAAATATAATCGAGCTTGACTCGTGAGAAATATTATTTCTAAAAGTAAAAATAAAAAAAAAATAGAAAACACAATTTTCACAAAAAATACGTTTATTTGTCAAACGCGTTTCAACGACAAAGTCGTAATTTTCAGTGACACATGAGCTACAGTTAAATTACAACTTAGTTATAATTTACAGTTATATTTAGTTATAGTTTATGTGTCACTGAAGATGACGACTTTGTCGTTGAAACGCGTTTGACAAATAAACGTATATTTGTGAGAATTGTATTCTGTATTTTTATTTTTACTTTATTTTTAGAAAAACTATTTTATTAATTTAACTTCTTCACTTATTTTGGTGAAGTGTATAAATACTGACTTGGTTTGTTAGGTTTTTTTTTATATATAGGCCTATTTATTTTTAAATATGAATAATCCAACGAAAAGTAGAACTTTAAGTTCTATTTGGATATTTTTACTCCAGTTTCAAATGATAAAAGCATGTTAAACCCATTTATTTTCTTTTACATTTTGCTATTGTGATCATTTAAAAAGTAATTTATTTAAACCGAAAAATAAGTATAGGTTTACTATTTTAAAAAAGTACATAGCAGACATTTCACATATTACTCTTTATCTGTTTGATTGCTGTAATAGATTTCATGCACAGTTGTCTCAAGTCACAATGCCGGTAAGAACTGTTACTGAAAAGTAACAGTTACGTCCATCACTAGTTTGCAGCGAAAATGTGCTGATTTTAAACAAACTCCTTAGCTGAATAGTTGAAGTCGATACAGGTCCACAAAAAAATGTCATGGGCTAACGGCTCTAGTTTTATTTGCAACCACGTTTACCGAAAGGCACGTTTAGTCAAGTTACTTGAGTAACGGATCCAAACTAGTAACCGACCTCTTTTGAGGAACAAATCCCTCACGGGTAAGGGACCTCTTTGTGACAAAGATTGTTTGTGTCAACCAAAAGTATGTCGAAGTTAATTGGGGGTGAACGTTTGAAAAAATGTAGATTTTAGCAGGAACAAGCTGCAAAGCAATTTAAAAGTGAAATAGCTCTCCGACATGATGATGAGTTCCAAAAGACCGAAAACAGAAACATTGTAAATTGCTTCGACATACAGTCTTTGCCCCAAACAGGTCGGTTACCCGTGTGGAATCCGTTGCTCAAGTGACTTGACAAAACGTGTCTTTCAGCAAACAGAGCTAATAGCCCTTGACATTTTGCATTACGTGTATCGGCTTCAGCTAAAGAGTTTGTGTAAAAGCGGTAGGGTTTAGCTGCAAAACACACTTTTACCTTAGAGCAGGACAGTGATAGTATTGGTAATTAAACCGTTGCAAATTATAAGAGGGAGGTGTGAGCAATGTTACTGTACTGTAATGTTACTGTTATATGGGTGACCCGTAGGAAGCTGGAAGAGCTCGAAGGGAAATCCGAAAAGACAAGGAGATTTCGGTGAGAGAGTAGGAGAGGGGTTTCATTTCTTTGTAAGCTTTTTAAATAAATATGATAATTTCCTTTCAACTCAAATAATTTTCAAAATATTTGTCTAAATATTTTTTATTATTAAAACAAGAGTGTTTGCGTTTTTACTTGTTGTTCTCACTTTGTAACACAGAATGGGGAGTGAAATAAAAAATAAAAAAAATTAAAAATCCGCCTTTGAACTTACAACCGCTCGAACTACTTACTAGAGTCATCACCTCTTGAATAAATTGTAATTAGCTTCCTAATGAAGGATCACTTTCGTCTTTTAAATGTAAATTTTACCCAATTATCGAATTATGTTAGACATTTCCACCCACTTCGGACCTAGTTCTCCATTACACTGTGAGCTACAATTACAATTACAAATTATTGACCCAATATCTAAACTTCTCGTCATCTCGCTATAACTGTAAATACCGTCGTCATGGCAACGAGACAGAACGTTGACAAGCGTGTGTGCGTCGTCTTAGAAGCAGCTAAAGGACTTGCAGCGGTTGCTATGCAGTTCTGATACTGCGCGAGATCCAATCGCGTGATGGCGCAGTAGTGCGCGTGCGCTGCTGCGTTTTTAACTTGCAGATCATAACTGCGCGCCGAATTGGCTTGATAGTACCTGCGGACAAACACATTAGTTAATATTATTAAATAAAAGTACGCGATCCCCACACAAGTATAACAGCACCTAACAAAATATATACTAAATGTTATGCATGATTTTCCTCCCTTAAATTTTGAGCAGTTTCCAGACTTTTCAAACACCCTGTTTATATAACCGTACAAACTGCACGGGGGCTTTCTGTATCATTCAACCTTTATATAATTTTACCTGCATTTAAATGTCTTCTAAGAATTCAAAGAAATAATAAGTCATTGCACTATCCGGTATAGAAGTGTCCGATACTAGATTCGTATGCAACAAAGCATTGCTTCAGTCCGATCCCTTTTCATCCCTTTTTATTACTCGAGGCTACGCTTGACATTGTCTTCCCGTAATTAAAGTAAGCAGTCCAATACAAAGTCGACTGTTTTTTAACATTGTAAATCCTTAGAAACATTACTAGTAAAGATAAACGACTACTTAAGAATGAAAAATACTTAATTATAATTATTCCCTTTTAAAATGTCCAAGTCTTTATTCAAAAGTACAATACAAAAGTGAAGAAAAACGCTTTTGTACTTTAGAAGAAGAAAACAGCCCTCGGGGAAGAGTCAATAGACTCGAGTGATTGTACGCTCCATCTATAAACAATCTCGGAAGAGTTGGGAAATCCGTTGATTAAACATTTTCGCAAAGATTTAAAAACTACAATGATTTGGGGGAAAAAAATGAATCCTCGGAAACTAAACGTGAATATTTATATTTGAACCTTTACAGTTTGTTTTAACGTTCCAAACTAAATTATTAAACTCCTCAAACCGAAATGGGAGCTAATAGTAGGACAAAATTGAATTTTACTGAAATATATAACACTGAACTAAATTTTATGTCCATAGTTATAACTTTAAGGTGGTTATATCTTATCTTCTAAAGCGAGAGATAATTAATTGTCTGTCTGCTAAATGGATCTGGAATCTCCGTCTAAGGATTTTTGATTTTTTGATTTTATATGGGGCTTTTGGCCACGAGAAATCGATTGGAAATGGTCACCAGTCTGGGAAAATTCGTTTTCTACGTCTTTTTATTAAATTAAAAAGTGAAATTTGTCCATTTTAAACAATACAAAGCACAGCTGATGCAAATGTTTTCAATGTCATTACAATAATCATCTGTTTTCTTTTAAACGAAGCACAGCTGATGCAAATGTTTTCAATGCCATTACAATAATCATCTGTTTTCTTTTAAACTGTATTTTATTAGAGGTTAGCCTAATGTTGTATCTATTTATAGTTACCATGGCAACGAATACTTCTGCTAAATAAACATACCCTTTATTTAGTTGTTTAATGTTATATGCCTAACCTAAACGATATTCACGGAAATTTGCAATAATAGTTATTGACGTGAGCGAACTAGGCCCTAGGCCTAAATCGATATTGAAATATTAAACTTTAATTTAGGCCTGACTTATTTCTGAGGCATAGCGTTGAGATTATGGTTAATCCTTTAAACTGTATTTTTATTACAGGTAAGCCTAATGTTGTATATACCCTTTATTTAGTTGTTTAATGTTATATGCCTAACCTCAAAACTCAATAATCCAATATTTATTATTGAAATCATAGCCCTGCTTATAATCGAGCTTTAGCTCGGTCTCCTGGTACTTTTCAGTAATACAAAGTAGGACATCGCTTTGTGAGTTTGTACTTCGAACTTGCGGCCTTGGATTATGGGCTGTGCTTTGCAAGTTTGCGTCCCGGCCGTCGGCCTTGTATCGGAAGCTGCCCCCACGGTCCACGTGGATTTGAACCGGGTACCTTTATGGTATTTTATTCAGCGTATTGAGGTGGTAACTTTTACAACATTTTACTGTCAACCACAAGAGAACTAAAACATGGCTTTATGATACCTCCTTATTTGAAAAGCAAATCAGAAAAGATTTGACTTGGTGTCGCTTAGTAAAAACAATGAATCTTTCCTCAAAATATACATTGCCTCAAAAAATGGATACGAACCAACCATTGTCGACAAATTATTAAAAAAACAGGAGAAAAAAGCCAAAATACAAAGGAAAAAAACTGATCAAAAATACATATCAACACCATACAACCATAGGCTTATAAGATAATAAGAAACATTTTCAGAAAACAAGGTTACATCACCACATATAGTACAAAAAATAGTTTGTCACACAAAATAAGATTAAACACAAACAACCATGATAAATTTGAGGAGTCAGGAGTTTACCAAATATCATGTGCTGATTGCCCCATGAAACACATCGTTTCAAAAGAGATTCAGAGAGCACCTTCCCTGCGCAATACAATCTGCACAACCTCCAAAAATGGAATCAAAGTTTGCCCAGCATATAATAGAAACTAGACATAATTATGATGTCATCGATAAATGTTTAACCGTATTACATAAATGTAACAAAGGTAAACTCATGAATGCCTTAGAACAGTATGAGATTTACAGAGCATTCAAAACGGATTATATGACTTTACTAAATGAAAAACAAATGTTCGATGCCAACCCATTGTTTGATATAATTATGGACATTGCAAGTACAAGTGTAGATAAGAACCATACGCAGACGTAACACCAGCATTCTGTTAGTAGACAGTGGGCCCACTAGATGTATATAAAAAATGTGCGAGCGTGTAATTGTACAATCGTGTTCGTCAGTGTGTTTCATGTGTTGTGTTTTTATTTGTATAACTAATTATTGACGAAGGGCATTGCCCTAAACTTGACAATGGCTGAATAACCGAAACGGCCGTCGTTGGACGCTGCAATTTGACTATTGGACGGTAAGTTTTTAGTTGTACTTAAAAAACCATAGTCGGTATGATGAAAATAAACAATAATAAAGAATTTTTAATTTTGTTTTTTCGGTAGCGTAACAGTTTTCTAGAGTACGTTTATATTTTGAAAAATGAAAACGGCAATGAAATTTGTTTAATGTTCATAATTTTTGTTTTCTTTGGTTAGTTGTATAAGTTTATAATAGTGTTTAAGTTTTATTTTGAATTATTTTCTGTATTTTAGTTTTATTTGTGGTATTTATATTACTTAATGTTGCTATTACTATTATGTTATTTAGTAATAATTAATTATGTTGCTCTCATGATTCTGATATCGTACAAGGGGAATATGTGTAAATAAAAAAGTAATTTTTGTTAGTTCAAAATCTCAAATCTACGAAAGTTTTTGACAGGTTACTTTGAAATTTTAACACAACATTACATTCGAATACAAGCATGTTTTTACATACCGTACTTTTTGAGGATTGAAATGGGGTTGCTATGCAATAAATATAAATTAACTAACTTCAAATAAGATATTAAGGTAAAATTATGTAATGTTATTTTTAAGGAATATAACAAATTATTTGCAATTAGATTACTTAAGTCAAAAGTATGAAATGGAATAACTACCCTTAAAATTACAACTTAATCCATAAACTTACTATTTTATACTCTCAAAAACTACTCAACTAATTTCAATAAAATTTCATAATTTGCACATATTAGTACCAGTATTTTCTATATAATATGGTCACTACAAACAGTTGTATTTAAATGGGGTAGCTACCCTTACACAAAATAAATTACATTAAATTTGTACAAACTATAAAACTAAAATTATTTAGTATTATTCTTAATTGATGTATAAAAAAAAAACATTTTCAATTCAATTTCTTTGGTGAAATAGGATAACTACCCTTAAAATTAAATCAAGCAATAGCGAAGCATTGCCGGGTCCACTAGTAATGAATAAAAAACTCTTTTTAATTGATCAGGAGTGTCAAGAATAAATTTGTATCCAAACATTTTTATAATCGGGCTTATAACTAAATTTTTATCTTTATTTTGTACAGTTACAAACGTTTTTGAGTCGTTTAAAAATAATGTTTTCATCTTAAACCAATAATTTGCTTAATTTAAAACAATGCTTGCTCCGTTATCTAATAGAATAATGTGTTGTTACTTACAAGCAAGGAAGTGTCGCAAGGTAAAAGTTGATATAACATTATCCAATTATTACCGAACCTTGAGGCACGCCAAGAAACTATTTATTATTTTGCTCGTATAAAATGTTGTAGTATATTACCCGTTTCTTAGGTGAGACCTATCACCTACACTAAATAATGCATGGCTGATTTTTAATTTAATATGGTTAAGTCTTAACGAGATTGCCTTATTTGACATTATAATAGATTAATACGTGAATATTGAATTTTGTAGCCTAGTGCAATATTTTAAGTATTTATTATAAAAGGCACAGGAATGAAGCTTATGTCATTCGAAAGGTAGATGTGCAGACAACTAAAATAATTTAAATATATTGCCTTTAAGGCAATTAAAATGAAATAATAATTCGACCACGCAGCTGAACTCTGACGTGAGATGAGCAAATTTCCAAAATTAAGTTTATAGGCCTATGTTTTAGGGTTTCAACCAACACTTTGGGAAATAGGTCTATTCACGACGGTGCTGAATAGCTGCAAAATGGTTCGCACGCCAACCCACTTATTGAGAGTATCTTCAATACACGATGCATTGCGTGCTTCGCACGCCAACCCCACGGTAGAATCCACCACATGGCTTTGAACCGGGTACTTCTATGGTATTTTACGTTTTGATCGATTTTGGGGGAACCAAGCGAGCTTTAAGATCGCGTAAAAAAACAAATTTGCAGAATAACATCCAACATTCATATTTGTAGAAAAAAAAACTCAAAAACACATTCATTCTCGTAGGATAAATCTAAAAAGAAAGTTACTTCCGGTCAAAAAACGTGTTTCCGATTGTTGGATTTTTTTGGCTAACAAAATCGTCCAAGCAACGTAGACAACCTACATGAGTATCAAATTTGAACCAAATCGGACTTAAAATGCGGCCACTAGAGTGTATAAAAATATACAAAGTGACGTCCCTTTAATAGCTTCATTATTTTTTTTTTACTGAAAATAAGTTAGATTTTGTTTATATCTTGTCTTGCAGAGGACAAATGTTTTGACATATCTGACCTTCTATGATTTTGGGAGGCTTAGTAGGGTAAGGGTGGTTAACAATTTCAAATATAAAGGTAGATCACGTGATACATCATTGAAAAGCTTAATAAAGGGGAAACAGAATGGCACAAAGTAGAGATTAATATCTTACTTCGTTTCAAAGTAATGGACAAAGTTTTGGAAAAAGATATTTTTAGTAGGTTCTCATCCGAAAAAAAAATTATTTCAGTTTGTCTTCATTTGTAAAAAGGAAACTGAGTGTTACCACAACAAATGTCAGGAACAAAACGAAGGAAGTACTGCTATCCTATCCTTACACGAAAAGTGGTGCTTATCAGTAACGCATGCAGCAGAAAAAGTCAGGAGCAAAGGTCGAGGTTGTATTCTTTTCTCCATTTACATTTTTTCCCCAAAGTTTTTCAAGTACACATAGAAAAATTTAGTGGTACCGTACTGCATTTATTTACAGTTTGTATTTTTAAAATGTGTTACAATTAACCTCAACCTACAACTTACTTAATCCTAATATTAACAAATTAATAACCTGATTTGATGTTATGATAACAACATCATTTTCCAGAACTTCGATTGTAAATTAAACGAAGCAATATACTAAAGCTCTATTCTATTTCTCTTCCAATAAGCTTTTCAATGGTGTATTATAAGTTCTACTTTTACATTTGAAATTGTCAACCCCTCCCCCTCAAGCCTTCAAAATCATACAGATTCAGATATGTAAAGAAATTTGTCCTGTTATGCAACGCAAGATATATACAAAGTTTTATTAACTTATGTTCTGTATTGAAAATAATAAAGTTACTTTACGATCACTCTGTATGTAAAACAAATATCCGAACAAATTTTTAGTGTTGTTTAAATATTCTGCATTGAATTACCGCTTATCTTTATTTATTTTTGAAATTATTCTAACGTTTAATAGTTGAATTAATTGTTTACTTCTAAAGAATTTCACATGTTTACTAGATATTTATTATTAATTCCATTAGCTTCCTCTTTTGCATTTCCCACTCTTTTTCTCTTAGCGTTAAGATACGAATTAAGAATTTGATTACTTCTAATAAATTCCAATTAATTATGTGAAATTCAAGTGTGGTTTCGTTAATTTACAATCAAAATTGGTCGAATTCTTACCATAGGTGATATTAGTTACAATAGATATAGTATACAAATAAACATGCAAAATTCTTTACACAATTTTGATAACATTTTTTAATAAAAGAAAAGTGAAATTCAGATAATTCGAAATATCAAAATTGCAATATGTACATTTGTGTTGCCGCTGGAAACGTGCACTTAATCCTTTCCTTTGTAACTGCTTGGAGTTAGATCACAATCATTCATCATTCATCTTAGCGTTTATAAGAAATTAATAACCTTTGCAGAGAATAGATTGTGTCAAATTTAATATGAATTTTCACATAATAAATAATATAACACAATGTCAAAGTCTATTCTCGAGTGTTTCAGGCATGCTAGACACTTAAATATTACATTTTATATTACGGCGGATCTAGATTAAGGGTAGAGCAATATAATATAAAAACAATTTCATGTCAAGAAGCTATTTCTAGTCGCAATTGTCTAGGGATTACATCTCGCTTCAATACGTGATAATTGATTAGTTGGCAAAGGAAATAGTGTATCGATTTACTTCTATAACTAAAATCGGAGACTGGATTTACAAAAACTTGATTTATGGGGTAAAATGATTTTAATGAAATTCCAGTTTGGAGCAGGCTAACCAAACCGTCCACTCTAAAGTATAAAAAGAAAACCTAACCAACGATAAGTTACCTATACAAATTTTACTTGCAACTCATGTTGCAGTTCTTACCTACGCGTTTCGGATGCTTGCTGCCATCTTCAGGCTATGTTGCTCATTCACGATACTAATCATTGCGTGCACTAATACATATTGGCCCATTGCCAACAGTTTCATAAACAAATTTGGGGTTTTTGTACATCATTTGTGTATTTAATCCATTTGTACTGCACAATGATTAGTGTTGAGAATTTTGTTACTTGTGTTATTGATTTATTTCACTCACGTATAAATGAATAAACAGCACAGCCTGCTGATGGAAGCATGTTGCCGATACGAGTAGCTAAGAACTACAACATAAGTTGTAAGACGGAAAAATTATATATAACTTAATATAAATATACCTTAATTTAGTAATAAACTAAGTTATCTAAACGCATCATAACTTAAAGTAATATAAATTAACCTAATATATAGTGACATAAAATTACGTAGCTTAACTTAACGTGATGTAATTAAACTTAACTTAAAGTAACGTAATAGAGATTTACACGATCTTATGGTTTTATAAACACACCCTAACCTAGGGTGACCAAACGTCAAGGAAAACCTGGTTGTCCCGGGTTTTGTCATAACATATGGTGTCCCAAAAAGTGGTTTCGGGACGCTCAAAAGTGTCGGCATGTAGTTTTAAATAGATTATATATATACAGGGTGTCCCAAAAAACCGCAGCGGGCTATACAGGATCGTATTGTATTCATTGAAATAAATAAAAAATTATCAGTAACATTTTTTCGAATTCGGCTTAATTTAGTCGCAATCCTCCATTTTGTTTTGTTCAAAACTGTTGTTCAATCAAAGTTGTTCAAAAACTAACTGTAAACCCAGAAATAGGTGAGATATCGAGTTAAAATTTGGAATAAGTATTTTGCATGTTAAGATTTACAAGTGTACCAAACAAAAACAATTTTTATAATTTTCAAAATGGCTGCAGCTACAAATGTTTAAGATGGAATATCTTGAAAACCGTTAACTTTACAAAAAATGTACAAGAGACAAAGTATATTTATATTTTAATGGCAGACAAAATGATGTTTTTGTCGTTTCTGTAGGTCAAAGGATAACCGAGTTATCGACAAAAAACTAAAAACGTTATTTCTTTTTAAATTGTCTATAACAATAAAAATTAACATCAAACCATCGTTTCTTTTAATGTTAATAGTTTTAACAAATAAGATAAAATCCATTGCTCTGAAATGCAATAAAAATTCAAATGTGGATTTCAAAATGGCGACTGATATTACGCTTCAATAATGATAAAAACGTATCAAATGCTAAATTTTTATCAAAATAGCAACAAAAGTAACTGCACAAACTGCAGTTTTGTATTTTCAGTAAAAATTTTCTATTTATTTTGAATCGGTTGGCAAATATACTTTGGTGGTTTAAAAGTTTAAAATCATGTACAAATACAAAATTGAGTGTTTAGAATTTTATAATTACGTCTCAAAGAACAAAGAGAAATACATGATCAAGAAGGCTGTAATCAGTGAAAATTTTCAACAATCAACCCCATCTACAAACAATCAGTAATATTTAAATCTTATGTTAGTTAAATTTTATACAAAATTCCAAGGTTATAATATTTTAAAAACTTAAAAATTTTTTTAAATAATATAAATTAAATGTAATTAACTAAACAGATGTAGAAGTAAGTCATAGTAAATTTTTTATCGTTTTTATCAATAGGCTTTAATCAGGCAAACAAAATGTAAGCCTATTAAAAAAACATAAATTTTTATAAAAATACAGATATTTTATATTTAAAAAACAACGGTATATGGGGGGGGGGGGGGGAAATTGGGCCCGGCTGGTTGTGTCACGGTTTTCTCCGGAAATGATTTGGTCACCCTACCCTAACCTAACCCAACGCAACGCTACTTAGCGTGATTGCCTCCTTTTC
>JAGFPH010000744.1:390122-410517 GCA_018207615.1 Philaenus spumarius
TATAAGAACAGTATTTACACGAACATGAGATTATAACAAATATTATATGAACAGTATTTACACGAACGTGAGATTATAACAAATATTATAAGAACAGTATTTACACGAACATGAGATAATATAACAAATATTATAAGAACAGTATTTACACGAACATGAGATTATAACAAATATTATAAGAACAGTATTTACACGAACATGAGATTATAACAAAATATGTTCAGGTTTAATTTATTATGCTTGTTTATTATTTCGTTTAAAATTTTTTGATCAGAGTTAAGTTGCAATTAAAAACTAGTGGTCTCAAGTGCAGTGTTGTTATTTGTATTGGCAATTAATTGGGGAAATTTATATTAATTAAGTTGCAGCGTATTCTGTATTTAAACTATTTATTTCTTATTTTATACTTACATGTATATTGTCATACGGCAATGACAATTTTAACAGCGTGTAAATATGTGTAAAAAGTTTAAAAATACAATACTTTAATGAATGTGTGCTATTTGTGTATTTATAGCCGTTTATTTCTTAAAGTTGATGAAAGCAAATCGTGTTTGGATTCTTTGTTCTTGTTATTTTACGTAGATAACAATGGTAATAATTGTTTTAACTTATAAAATGAAATTTAAAAAAATATTTCTTAAATTAGAATGCCCAGTAGGAACCCGAGCGGGGAAGGCCAGGTAAACGACCCACCCGTGTCTGTGTGGTAGTAAGGGTTCACTAATCACTCAGAGTCCTTCCCAATTCTTACAAACTATAGTAAGTGAGGCAGTTGAACCCGGGAGAACAATTGAAAAATTCCATTCTTAAAAATGAGTACCAGTACAGATTTTGTAAATGTTACATGTATTTATGCTTGTGGAACAATCATATTTAAAATAATTCTATATAGAAGAATATAAAAATCAAATAATAATAATCCATTTCATTTGTAACAAGGAGAAACTACAAAATTTAACTTAATATCTATATGAACTGTATAAATTTTTGAATTCTAAATCATATTTGAACTTAATTTGAACTGTAATGAAATTTAATTTAAGAACCAATTTATGTATAGTCTATAGTTATAAAAATTATACTGATTAAAATTACATATTAAACAGAGGCCACCAACCCATGTAAAGAACCCGAGATAAGAGTAAAGAGCTAAATAAATATCTGTAAAATTAATTGCAATACGATATTAAGAAAAGAAATTTAACATTTAATGTGTTTCTTATTCTTATAGTAGAGATACTAGTTTTAGTAATATAAGTTTTGAAGTTATATTTAGAAAGATTATAAATTTGGCTTTCCCAACGTGAGGCTTCTCACAGAATAGTAAATAATAAAATTATAAATTTAACACCCAACAAATCGGGGCACATATTATATATAAAAGTCAAATATTATAAAGGATTATAAAATTGTAGGCCTGTTTGTTAAACATTTTTATTTACATACGATATTATATATTTAAAGAAAGATAAAAATACTATCTTTTAATTGCTTTTTATTTCATAGTGATAGATCAAATGATTTAGAAGTTATTAATATTATAGTGGCAAAATTAATAGGCCTAATCGAATACGCTTATATGTTGTACGAATGTTTCCGAAGTTAAACGAATAAGTATCTCTTCTTTAAATTTATATAAACAAATATATTGATGATAAAAAGTTGTATTTATAAAAATATACAGTTTATAACCTCAAAGCAAATATTATAACGTATATTATAACATACATTATTAATATAACTCGTATTTAAAAAAAATCAACTTCACAAGAAGTTATAACGATTGAAGTTGTAAACATAACCCCAAACTATAATCTACACTGGGTTTGTTTAAGTATTAAAGATGATGAGTGAAATCTGCTGTTATATTATATGTTACTCACGTACGTACGGAAGTACACTCGCTTTTATAGGAGTTGATTATATCAATTAAAAGAGTAAATGTTAGAGTTTTTAATTGAGAAAGTATATTTAGATTTCTAATTAATAATAATAAACTTTAAGGAGAATTATATCAATATTATTAGGATTTACTTACGAATTTGTTTCCTTAAAATGTTTATCAAACTTAACCAAAGAGAGTTTTTATTGATTTTAGTGTTAGCGTTAAAAATAAACCACATTGGTAAAACTTTGTGTCTATCTGACTTTGTTAGAATTTATTCATCTTTTTATTTATCTTACCCATTAATCAACATAAAATTGAACACAGTCATAGAACTTACTCGTCGGCTATAATCCAAAAGCTAAAGGTAAATAACAGTTTACATTTATTCAATGGGGAGAAAATATTTATTTTTTTGCCCAGTTTTAGAGTAGAGATACTGTTTGAAAGGGTTGATTATTTTGAAAAACTGCAACTCAGACATTTCGTTTCAGAGTTAAGATACAGGAAAAGTAAAGTGTGCTCTATCACTTTGAATAAATATTGCAGGAAAATGTGTTTTAAATGTTGATCCGTTTATATTGTTGACGTCTTATATAATTTGCTTATC
This sequence comes from Philaenus spumarius, assembly GCA_018207615.1. Classification (NCBI taxonomy): domain Eukaryota; kingdom Metazoa; phylum Arthropoda; class Insecta; order Hemiptera; family Aphrophoridae; genus Philaenus; species Philaenus spumarius. The sequence goes on from JAGFPH010000744.1 coordinate 392,621, forward strand.
TGCACCTAATATACATAAATTGTTTACTACCTTTACCGGCTGTTGTTTTAATAGAAACGATTTTAGTGTTTAACGCGTTCACTGCTAAGGACGCCCATGTGAGCTTTACACTGAACAATATGAGAAGCGGCCAACGCACAGTTCATTGCACGCCAACCCCCGTATTGGGAGTATTTTAAATACACAGTGTATTGCGTGCAAGCCTATGTGCTATGGACACACATGTGCGACCGCTTTAACATAATTACAGTCGGGAGCACGAAATAAGACGGGTGAGAATTTTTGCTGTTTTCAGATATGGGACTGGCAAAGTGAGGAGCGGTCAAGAATCGCTTGATCTGCGGCACGATCTGGCAACACTGGATGCTTAGTGTTTCCAGATCATGCCGCAGGGCAAGCGATTCTCGACCGTTCCTCGCTTTGCCAGTCCCATATCTGGAAACAGCAAAAATTCTCACCCGCCTAATTTCGTGCTCCCGACTGTAATGATTATTTCGCAGAAAGGTTCAAAAATAAAAAAAACATTGGGTGTGCTTAAGAACACACGTTGGAAGTAAAAACTTCTATTAACGATTTATATTTTTATCAGTATTAATATTAGAGGAGAATAAAGGTCAACAAATTAAACAAGTCAATATATTGTCAAAAAATAGTATATCATATTTTGAAATTACATAATTATAATATAATAATAGTTTATTCATACCAAAAAACGTCAGCTGTTCAACTCCGTGATAGAATTATTTTTACTATTCGTGGAATCAACTTTGGAATTTATATTAATTTAGATCCACTTAAAAAGAAAATTAAAGGTGCACGAGCAAAGCGAGCTTATTATAAATAATACAGAGAGAATGTTTTATGTTTCTTTATTACATCTACTTAATTGATATTAATTCAACATCCACTACTGTGTTAGGTGTACCGTTCGGGGAACACGGACTGCATTTAATCGTGCTTTTATTATCTGCGATTAACAGTTGAAACGCTTTTATAAACAAATTCGATTTCAGAAGCCGTAAAAAATTTGTTGCACGTTACACTTATCACACTCTTAAAGTTGTTTGCATTGTTGTACTTTAACTTGTATCTAAATCTATTGAATTACATATTGAATTATTCTTAGAATTCTACGTAGAGTGCATATACTAATAGCTTACTCAAAATCATTAGTCACTAAATAAATAATGCTTACATTATAATGGTCACTATTTTTCGCATACTTATTGCAATATAATATTATTATAATATATTAATATTATAATAATGTATTATTATATACTATGTATCGTCTATTCCTTCTCCAAGCGCTTACTTGTCTATATATACTACGTATCGCCATTCCCTCTTCACGCTTTGGGAACCGGAGTTTTGCCTACGGGTGTCAGGTAGATGGGAGGGATGCCGTCGGCAACCTCTTGGTGCGGAGATTTGCCTACGGTGGGGGCGGGAGAAAGAGAGTGTGAGGGAGGGAGAGAGACACCGTTTCTTGTAGTGATTATTAAAGAGCATCCACCTTTCTCGTAATTATAATACGACGAAATATTATAATTATACAAATATTATAATCATACTGTTATCGGCAAAATACTGTGACTAAACAGTTTAGGTAAGTCCTCTAGTTTTTTTTTAATTCTAATTATATAAAGTGATAATACGACGAAATATTATAATTATACAAATATTATAATCATACAAATATTATAATCATACTGTTATTGGCAAAATACTACGACTAAACAGTTTAGGTAAGTCCTCTAGTTTTTTTTTTATTCTAATTATATAAAGTGATAGATAATACGACGAAATATTATAATTATACAAATACTATAATCATACTGTTATAATGATATCAAATCTCATGAATCACACAATGACCTATAACTTAAAGATTGCCAATTCACAAAAACAAAAACAAACCTAGCCTAGGCCTAGCCTACTTCAACCAAGATCACAATAAATTATACCACACTTTTACATAGCACTTTTCCATTTATTAACACACTATAAAATTAACAAACAAGCATTAACACCAATTCTTTAATCACAGTTATCCAGTGTGAAGATCAGAAATCGTATTGAACCCAAACTAGGTTATACCAATGTAAACAAACATCTCAACATATGATCGATATTAAAGGTTGCGATTCGAAATTATGTTATAAATACAACCAATAGAACATAATATAGATATGTGTAACATAAATAAGTGTTCAGTAAAACAATGTTAATTAAAGTAAAAGTATTAGTATTTATTGTAAAGAGATTGTAAAACGTAAATAACATAAGGATGTAACATTCAGCCATTAACACACTAGAGTAGGCCTGCTTGATACTAAGGTCGCGGTTTAATACATATTTTTATTTTACTAATATAATGGTAATTTTAACCAATATGGCATAAATTTAAAAGAAATATTAATGTGCTAAATAAATACTCATGTTACACGCGAATATGCGATATTCACACAAGAAACGTTATAATCTTATAATACATGGAGCCTAACGAAATGAACTACAACCGACCAATCGGAGATCAGATGTGCAACAAAAGGAAATGAAATGAGCAATACCAAGAACCCCTCTAGGAGACAATTGAAAATGACCTAACTACCGCCTAGTTCGAGGGCATTCTACAGCCAGGAGTCCAAATATGAAGATTTTTTTTTTTTTTTGCAATTCCGATATTTATTCAGTTAAAAATAAAAGTGTTACCTGAAACAAAACCGTTTAACATTGAACAGAACTTGGTATAGTCTATATACTTTACAAAGAAAAATAGTTAAAATCAACTAAATGAGACTAATTAATCAAATTAATGAACTTTGAATATTTTATCTTAAGCACAATCTTGATGCCATTTTCTAAATTCAATATCTAACATAGATTAAAATCCAAATGCATATTATAAAAAAAAAAAGATTATCCAAACCCGGCCGATAACCCTTCCCGAGATTTTATTAAAGATTTATTGTCATATGAATTTAGATAATAAATCAACCAATATTAATTGAGCAAAGCTGATGGGCAATCTTAAGAAATCTGTAAATGAACAATCTTGTGAACATAATAAAATTACCAATAGTTTCTTTTAAAGAGTAAATGTAAATGATACAATTTTGATTACAATTAAAGAAAAAAAATAAAATGTATATTCTGTTTCTTATTTATAGTTTTAAAGTACAGCTATCATTTAAGTTCAAAGTAATATAGGCCTAAGATTGTCATAAATAGGCTAATCCTATTAGACCACTCAAAGATTAAAATTAGTTTTGTAATTATTATAAATTTGATGCCCAACTAGTGGGGCATTATTATTATTATTAAAAAGAGAGAAAAGATTATTATACTGTTATCGGCAAAATACTGTGACTAAACAGTTTAGGTAAGTCCTCTAGTTTTTTTTAATTCTAATTATATAAAGTGATAATACGACGAAATATTATAATTATACAAATTAATATTATAATCATACTGTTATCGGCAAAATACTGTGACTTAACAGTTTAGGTAAGTCCTCTAGTTTTTTTATTATTCTAATTATATATAGTGATAATACGGTACCTGTAAAGTGATAATTTTTGTACCTAGCAAAATTCCTTCTTTTATAATCGCTAGAAGAGTCTCTTTGTCTCTCTTCTCTACAGGAATCTCTCTCTCTCCCCTCCCCCTCTCGCGCCCACCCCCAACCGTAGGCAAAACTCCGCAGTATGAGGAATTCGCGGATGGGGACCCTTTCTACCTGATACCCGTAGGCAAAACTCCTACACTCCACGCTTTGACTTGTGTCTACGCAAAAAGTTTGCGTGACGCGAGATTTCAGAAACATAGTCACACGAAAGTGCCCAAAGGGCCAATAGAAGTCATCACTTCAAAAATAAAGTAATTTCTACTCATTTAGCCTATAAATATCAAAAAATAAAAGGTCAGCTCCTAGCATAGGAAATACGAAATTTGCATAGCAGTGAACGTGTTAAATATAAACTAACTCTTCCACCTGTCTGTGTTGTAGATACCTCCCTCTTCTTGTTGAGAGAGTGACGGTGGTGTGAATGACGACTCTTACTCATGTTATCCAGGCTGCCCTGGAATTATGTGGAACAGCTTTGTAGAATTGTTACTTACGTAAAAATAAGATAAATAGTTCCAATAAACATAGATCCTTAAACGCTTCATTTTCCATTTATCAGTCATTTTGTTTTTTTACAAAAAAAAACCTTATATCATTGGATGTGGATAAGATATTAAGTTCAAATTTGGTGTACATACTTATTTCATATGTAAACTTTTACCAAATTTCATAAAATAAGAACATCAACTTGTATATTTTTAAAATGGCCGTTTAAAATGTGTAATGTTAAATATTTCTAACTTTAAAGACCTCCATTTCAAAATTATACGAGACATTTAGTTTACATAAAAATAACTACACCAAATATGAACTCAATACCCTATAAACTCTTCGAAAGATATTAAGTTTTTGTAAATAATCAAAATGGCGGATAAATGGAAAATAAATCGTTTTCGGGCTTATGTTTATTGGAACTATTTATCTTATTTTTACGTAAGGAACAATTCTAAAAAGCTGTCCCACATAGTTCCGGTTGACCCTGTATAAGTTTTAGTAAGAGTTTATCATATAAAAATATATTCTGACAAAATCTTTGGATAGTTTAAACGGATTTGCCGTTATTAGTGCTTGCCCTTCAACTAATTTTACCCCCCTTGATCCCAAGGGGTTTTTTTTAAAAAAAAACTTTTAAAACCTTCCCCCCCCCCCCCTTTGATCTAAAAATGTATGTTATTATTTAAGAGGCTGTTGTTTAGGCCATCTAGTTTACTTTGAAGTTTTTGCCTGAGGTGATAGGTAGATTTCGAAAAAAGATAAAAAAGATACCTAGTTTTTTTATTCATAGTTGCTAGATTCCGAACCCACAGTCAAGAATTTGTACACAATATAATTTATGGAAGTCCATATAATTTGTTTAGGGACTCGATATCTGCATTAATTTTTCACAAATTACTTCCAAACCGATATATAAAATACGAGCTTAAACCTGTTCTTTAGTTATTTCTGCACAAAATATTAAAGTTAAAATTTGTTTTGAATGTCAAATTTTATTTCAGCTACCTTGACAGCTATGGATTTGACACTAATAACAATCTATTTCGATCGTTTGTTCATGTAGTTGTTGCTCTTCGCTCATTCTATATTTTATCTCAGTCAGAACAAAACCGCTTACACATACCAGTTGTTATAAAAGTATGGTTCCCCTTCCGTAACTTTTAGACAACGGAGATAGAAAGAGGACATTTTGTTGTCTTTTTATGTTTAGTGGGTTTTTAAATGTAAACATAGGGCTTGTGACGCATAATTTTTTTCCTTAAAGCACAAAAATTGTTGATACCAAACAAAATAAGGTACGAAAACCCTATCCAAAATGTCGGTTATGTTATCAACATAATGAATTTGCCGACTAAATAAAACAAGATATTTTTCTCCTTATATGGAAGGGGTTAGTGTTGAACGCTTGTGAAAATGGGAACTATTAATATAAAGACATTTCAAAGTTTGCGGGATTAAAACATTCAGTATTTAAAAAAAAGTTTTCTGCCGCCATTGTTGATAAGGTTTGCTTGACATCAAAATGTTTGTGATTTATGAACAGCAAAAATGATGTGTCACAAACCGTATGTTGACATTTAAAATATTTGAGCTGCACTGGACCCCTCGGGGGGGGGGGGGCCTTCGAAGTACGTAAAAGTAGTTACTAATCATCCAAAGACATTCCCAAATTTTCATCTTTCTACTTTCCTTTGTATAAAAGTTAAGGAAGAGGTCCCATACTTTTGGAACACCTCTTATAGACATATCATGGAAAATATCGTCGATTTCGTTAGTGATTACAAAATCGAACCATGGAGTAGAAATGGGACTGGTTTTGAAGAAATTCTATAGCTCTCTTAATATAATAAAAATTGCATACATTTAAAGTTTTTACCTCCGAAGATATTTTATTATTTAAGTAGTTTATTTTTTAAATCCTATTACTTTAAATGAGCACTTCTTGTATCTGTCGCGGATCTCAAAAACGGCTCTAACGATTTTGATGAAAATTTGCATACAGGGGTTATTTGACGTCAGGAATTGAATGCGCTAGGTCTTATGTCTTCAAAAACGCGCATAAAGTCTGAAAACGCGCATACAATTTAAAATCTGAACTTCTTTTATACCACCTTTCAAGTCACTTAGAAGGCGAATAGGTACAACTTATTTTTATACCTCCTTCAAAGTCACTAAATATTCGAATAGATACATTATAGGATACAATCCAGATGTTAAAAATACTGAACGATGCTCGTTCACCCAGGTACAAACGACCCAAAGATTAGCGAGAGCCTTTAGAGAGTTTTCCAGGTGTGAACGAAGCGAAGCAGCCATCTGAGGCCGAGGCTGGGTTGGGACGCGAAGCGTCCAGGGGCAGAGCCCCTAGTTTACTTTATGCCACTTAAACTAATGAAGAGAGGAGAGCAACATATTGTAACTAACTAGGTTTTATCTGTAGTACACTTCTGATGAAAATGTATTATGATCACATTACTGTTTTAATATTGGCTAGGTTCATTATATTGGTTTAGTAATTAATGGATAAAAGGTGAATTATGTACTTCAACATTAAGTATATTTTATTTTGTTTGTCGCCATTCCGACTACTGTTATAAACTAATACAATGTTAATAACTTACCGTCATCAGTAGTCAACTGGCGCATTAAAAAAAAAAACGACGGCCGTTTCGGGTATTCAGTCAATTTCAAGGTTTTGGAGAAACATCCTCCGTTGTCTTAGAACACTTAACACTTAATAAAAAAACATACACAAACATTTAAGGGGAGTCTATCCTTTTACGTCTCCCATGTTAATTAAATGGGAGTACGTACCCTTCCGCAGGTACCATTATCTCAGTAACCGTTAGGCCTATTAGCGTGACATTTTTGGAAGCTATGTAGCAAGCATGTCTTAACTTACTGTGACAGAATAATTATAAAAATATACTAAACAATTAATAAAAATAAATTTGGTTAATATTTACAAATAAAAAAACTATTTTCATTTAATTATGTGTGTTAATTACAGAGGTTTAAATTAACATAACATGATAAATCTGGTAAGGTAGTCTGATATGGTAGTATAAAAGGTGTGTGCACAATATCAGGTTTGTAGGTATCACACTTTTAGAAGTAAATGTTCCTAAAGTTGCAAAAAACTTAAGTTCCGGAAAAACGATTTTAAACATGTGACCCACATTAAACACTTTAAAAACCATCAGGACAGTAACTTTCATCTTCCTTATTTTCCTTATACTTTTCGTAAGCCACGGTGGCCGTGGTTGTTAAGGCGTAAAGGATTTATCAATCGTCATGGCAACCATCAATGGAAAAGTTCCGGGTTCAATTCCCGTTGACCCCGAATAATTGTCTAAATGATTTCTTAACAGACATCATTGGCTGTGGTTCGGATTCCACGTAAAACTGTAGGTCCCGTCTTCATTAGCCTTAAGTGCAAAACAGCAGGACGTTAAAAAAAATCTTAACTTTTCATCTTTAACAATCTCCTCCAACCTAAACATCGTAACCAACCTCTAAATCCATCCAGATCGAAAACAAATAAGCATTTAATATGAAACAAGTACATGAGATTTGTAACTAAGTTTACTGTATTCACATGCCAATCAAGTCACTTTAAACTGAGCGCACTCCATTGTATATGCAGTATACGTTATTAATTTTTCATGCATTGTGTTATATATTTTCCTAAACAGGAAAAAAGGAGCATATTTTAGGACAATAATAATTTTTTGCGTTTTTGAACAAATAAAGGTGCTGACATTACAAAAATACATTAATAAAATAAACGGTACCAGGAACTGGCACATACTTTCTCACAAACATATTTAAATTATTACACAGATTCACTCTGACTTCATAATTAATTGTAAGTGATATTAAAATAGGAGACTAACTAATAAATATTATTATTATTAGATAGAGCGAAAACTATTCGATCGATTTCGAACAAATTTGCACAAAACAAGTCTATTGGGCCTGTATAGATGCAAGAAAAAAGGTTTTGAAAAATGTTGAATGAAAAACAACCCCCTTTTTTACCAAACAACCCTCAAACATCAGTTATTATTATTATTATTAACTAAACAAGAATTTTTAGAAAGGTACGGTTTTCTGCATATGGTAGGGTACATTAAGGGCCCGTTTTAAGCCGTTTTTTATTAAAAAATAACAAGTGATTTTTTGGGGTTTTTTTTTACCAAAAAGGGGGTTGTTTTTCAAATTTGTCAAAACCCTTTTTCGTGCATCTATATAGGCCTAATTGACATGTTTGGTGCAAATTTGTTCGAAATCGATCGAATAGTTTTCGCTCTAGCTTTGTATACATACAGACAATACCTACAGACATACAGACAGACATTTTGTAAAAACCACTTTTTTGGACTCAGGTGGTCCCAAAACGGATATTTCCACAAAAATCTCAACATCGATTTTTTTTTGCGATCACTATACTTTCTCTATACTATAGTATAGTCAGAAAGTAAAACTATGTCCGGTGGGCCCACTGTCTCGCACTGAACTATTGCTTCTAAGTGGTTTGGCATTAAGAGAGGCAATAAGATAAGAGTATTATTTTTCAGCTATTATTGCGTCATACAATGCGTTTGATTCAAATAATGGTATTATATCTGGATTAGTTTTGAACATGTTGGCAAAATAATAACTGAAACATAATAATCATATCTTATTGCCTCTCCTAATGGTTATTTTTTTAAACGTCCTGTTGTTTTGCACTTTAAGGCTAGGCTAATGAAGACGGGACCTACAGTTTTACGTGGAATCCGAACCACAGCCAATGATGTCTGTTAAGAAACCATTTTTCAGAAAATTATTCGGGGTCAGTGGGAATTGAACCCGGAACTTTTCTATTGATGGTTGCCATGACGATTGATAAAGCTTTCACGCCTTAACAACCACGGCCGCCTTAAGTTAACCTCTCCTAATGTCAAACCATGCATCACCAAGCATCACTTAGAAACAATAGTTCAGTGCGAGACGGTGGGCCCACCAGACAAAGTTTTTATAAATGTGTTTCTCGTGTAATAATAAAATTTATAGACGATAAGTTGTTTAACATTATTTTAATTAATTATAAGTAACAATGTTATGGCTTCATACGAAAACCTCGGTAAACCAATTAAACAGAACAAAAATGACTATTTGATTTAAACTGTGTGTGTATTGGTTACAGGGAAGCCTATATCTTGGATACTGTTGGCTCCCTCGGTAACTCCCAGACGTACTTCAAGCGGTATCAACAACCCAGGATTAAGACTTTACAGATTTGATACGGACACCGGCACGGTAAGTGACAATAAAGCATTGCTACTTTTAATTTTCCGATTACGCACTTCCTCAGCAAGAGTTAATTTAATTAAATTACAAGTGAAAAAGTATGGACCAAGGCCGGGATTTGAACCCGGGACCTTTACGATTCCGTCGTAACGCTCTACCGTCTGAGCCACCCTGATCACACTATTGGGATTAAAACAAGGCTAAGCTTTCAAAAAATAACTCTTCATATAGTGCAGGGGTGCCAACTCATGGCATAACAATTATTATAACCTTTTAAAGTTAAATATTTAATATACCTGAACTAACGTTGGTTTGCTCACTTTTCTTTCTATATCAAAGCCCACTAAAGAATACCGTTGCGAGGCTAGGGCTCTATAACAAGGGCTAAACCATTTGTTTGATCTCGGCACTGTGCCGCCAGTTTCACTCTGACGTCACTGTGCTGATAACTGCAATTCTAGAGCAGTGGACTCCTTGTGCGCGTAGTCGTTAACTCGCTTTTGTAACTCGACGGAAAGGCTTCAGTAAAATAAAACTTAGATATTCTTAATCTTTATAAACTACGGATTCTAACAGTATAAAAAAGTTTTATTTTAACATTTATTTCGAATTTTAATAATTGAAACAATTTGAGAATTATCACTGACTGACATGGAAAAGTTAATAAGCAAGGAATTTTTTATTTTTGGGTTATAAACAAACTTTTAGCAAGAAAGTTATAGCCAATGAATTGATCTAAACTAGTGGTCTTCAACCCGCGGCCCGCCGTGTATATTTTTGTGGCCCGCCGAATGATTTTGTTTCCAAACAAATAGGAAAACATTGCAGCACTGAAGTTGGCCAATTGCTTCGGCCGTAGTAGGGAATTTTCGTTAAGTGGCAACCCTGATGCTCAAGGTCACTCGTAGCATCGCAACCCACGCCAGTGTCATTGTCTCAGTCTGTTTCACCTATTTCTATTGTCTGCCCGCAAGTGAATGTTAGTTTAAGTTTAGTGAATAATGGCTTCGTGTAGTAAGAAACGGAAGATTACCGATGAGTGCCGAGTGTTTCAAGAAAAGTGGACTGATCTATAGTTTTTTGTAAATATAAAAAACAAACCAGTTTGTTTGGTTTGTAATGAGTCTGTCTCCGTAATGAAAGAGTACAATTTAAAGCGGCATTATGACACAAAGCACGCTTCCAAGATGGACGCAGTTTAAGGTCAGTTTAGATTGGATAAGGTGCGAGATTTAAGGAAAAAACTTGAGAATCAACAATTTACGTTTACTCGGCAAAACGCCGAAAGTGAATCAAGTGTTAAAGTTAGCTATATCATTTCTGAACAAATTGCTAAGCAATCAAAGCCATTCACAGATGGTGAGTTTGTAAAGCAGTGTATGGAATCGGCAGCTGAAATCCTATGCCCAACACAAAAGCATTTGTTTTCAAAGGTTAGTTTATCTGGGGTCACAGTTGCCAGAAGAATTGAGGAGCTATCTCAGGATATTGAAATCTCACTTAAAGACCGTGGTTCAAAGTTTGTTTTTTATTCAGTAGCACTTGATGAAAGCACTGATGTTACAGATACAGCTCAGTTAGCCATTTTTATTAGAGGAATCGATCAAAATTTCTCTATTACCGAGGAAATGGCAGCACTATTTCCAATGAAGTTCACTACTAAAGGCACTGATATTTACAAGGCATTGACTTCAACTTTAAACCGGTTTGGCCTAAATCTGGATAACTTGAGCGGTGTTGTAACTGATGGGGCCCCAGCAATGACGGGAAAAAATGAAGGTGTTGTAGCTCTGATTAGAAAAGATGCAAGTGAAAATGAAAAGTTCATACAATATCATTGCATTATCCATCAAGAAAATTTGTGTGCAAAAAGTGTTTGTTTCAAAGATGTCATTAAAGATGTGACTAAAATCGTGAATTTTATCAGATCACAAGGACTGAACCACTGGGAATTCAAAACCTTCCTTAGTGAGATGAATGCAGAGTATGGTGATGTAATTTATTACACAGAGATTCGTTGGCTCAGTCGAGGAAAGTTTTTAAAAAGGGTTTTTGATTTGAAAGAAGAAATCTGCATGTTCATGGAGAGTAAAGGGAAGGCAGTTCACTACTTCAAAGATCCCAGTTGGATGGCTGATTTTGGGTACCTAACTGATATTTCAATACATCTCAATAACTTGAATATTAGGCTACAAGGGAAGAATGCTATGATACACAATCTCTTTGATCAAGTTGAGGCGTTTGAGAGGAAACTTAGTTTGTGGAAGAATCAAGTACAACAAGGCGACTTCACACATTTTCCAACACTGTCACAATGTGAAGTTCAAAACAAAGAAAAGTACAGCGAAGCACTCTCCATGTTACAGCAAGATTTTAGCAACAGGTTTTTAGACTTCAAGCAAAATAAAACTATGATGAAGCTTTTTTGTGCTCCTTTCAGTGTTAATGTGGAAGACTATTCCGGAAATATACAAATGGAACTTATTGACTTTCAGTGCAATAGCGATTTACAGGAGAAATTTAAAAACTTTGGACTTCTGGAGTTTTACTCGTTGTATGTTGAAGGTGATCGATTTCCAGCAATCAGATCTCATGCTCTGGCCACAGCATCTCTTTTTGGCAGCACTTACATCTGTGAGCAGCTATTTTCAAGAATGAAGAACGTGAAATCGAAACTGAGAAACCGTATCTCTGACACTCATTTAGAGAACTCTCTTCGAATTGCCACATCTGACATAAAAGCTAATGTTGACAGATTAGTAAAAGATAAACAATGTCAAATTTCTCACTAAACTACAAAAGTCACAAATTTGATGTTTTCAGTTTAATTTTGAGTTTTATAACATGTTTAAATATATGTCAAGTAGACCTATATTGTTTTCAATATTGATGTTTAATACAGTTATCAACAAATATAAAATGTTATAACAAATGCATGTAAATTATTTTAACCTGAGACAAAATTCACACACATACATATATATATGTATATGTATATGTATATACACGCTTAATCAATGCGGCCCTCCAAGTCCTCCATGACAATAATTTGGCCCTTAAATAATAAAAGGTTGAAGACCACTGATCTAAACTATCCAATTCACCGATTTGTGATAAAATGATTACATCATTATGAAATCGTTTTTTAAATGAGCACGAGGAGTTGCCTTGCCGCCACTCCTGAAGTACAGTTGTTTGATACGGGAATAACGTTTATGTACATATTGTTATTTTAGCGTAATATAGTAAATCACTTGTCCCCAGGTAATTATGCCAGCTAGAAAAAAATGAAGCATTTTATTTTAACATAAACTAATTATAGTTTATAATTAAAATTTGATATTATTGTAGTGGACAAAAGGTTAAATTGGAGGTTAACGTTTAAAAAATAATATCATTATTACGTACATTCAAAGAAATAAAATTAGAGATTAATGATAGAAAAAGAAAATCGTAATTACGTAAAAAAATTAGTTTCATATTTAATTAAAATAATTACTTTATAACAAAGAAATATGCACATAAACGTTATTCCCGTATCAAACAACTGTATTTCGGGAGTGGCGGCAAGGCACCTCCTCGCGCTCATTTAAAAGACGATTTCATAATGATGTAATCATTTTATCACAAATCGGTGAATTGGATAGTTTATATCAATTCATTGGCTACAACTTTCCCGCTAGAAGTTTGTTTATAACTCAAAAATGAAATAATTTCTCGCTTAGTAACTTTTTCATGTCAGTCTGTGATAACTCTCAAATATTTTAAATTATTAAAATTCAAAATACCTGTTAAAATAAAAGGTTTTTATACTGTTAGAATCCGTAGTTTATGTATATTAATAATATCTAAATTTTATTTTACTGAAGCCTTTCCATCGAGTTACAACAGCGAGTAAACGACTGCGCGCACATTACTAAAATATTAACAGCTAGTGTGTATCAGCATGGTGACGTCATGGGCGATCGATACTGGGTCACTGTAAATGATCAAAATGGTATAGCCCTGTGCGAGGCGGCCAATAGAATGGGCGCGCAGCGTTGCCATATCTACTAGCCTTGAACACTCCTGGTATTTACCGCTAGAGGCTTGATCGCACAGTTTAAAGAATAATTATAAATGCATTGAGTCAGCCGCAGTTAGAAGCGTGGGAAGAACGTGACAACGTCGCACTACGACGAATGGAGCTTTTAAGGTCTCGGTGTACACAAGCCCGTCACTCAACGGTATTCTTTAGTGGGCTTTGATATAGTGATCTTACTCATTAGGTTTTTAGAATAAACTAAATTCTTACAAAAATTTTCAAACATTTATTTTCTTAAGTTATATAATTGAAACAAACCCCAAAACTTTGCCAACATGGCGTATTCGCTTTCGTGTTTCGTTATATTAAGTCGACACAAATATATTCAAACTAAATATAAAATCCATTTTTACTAAGATATATATTTCTAACCTACCTAAACCTACGCTCACTTCGATCTCATACCGTTGTCATGATGTATAAAATATTCGTTTTCATGCTACCTGTCACAAATATATTCAAACACTAAATAAAATTCTTCACCTAAAACGTAGTATGAAACTACGTACTAGTCTTACATTTGGTAACGCTGTAATCATTTATATTGCGTATGTCTATGTTTTACAAAATGTTTTTAGTAGCTCTTGCCCATCTAGGAACAGAGTGTTATAACATTTAACAGCATAACAGCATTAGGCAGCATTTATTTTGTTTTGTTCCAATAAGTTTTGCTTATTAGTCTTCACACCTCGCTTCAATACAGTTAGTTACGCCTGTGCTCAAAATGATTCTGAGAAATCAACTTAGAAATTACTATTTTTTAAATTTTATTTCTAATGACACGTAGAAGAAATTACATTTTGTTTTCTTTTTCTCTATTTCTTTTACATTTGTCTTAATGGTCCTTTTTTAATAAACCAAGATTTACTTTAACTGTATACTTTTATCTGAAAAACACTCAAGGCGCTCGCATACCTTATAAATAATGACGATAAGATGGACCTTTCTTAATAAATTAATTGAGAAATGTAAACCCTAATGCTTTATCATTAATAAAGTTACATCTTAATACTATCATTTATTAAAAAAAGGTACACCTTAACCTTAATTTATTAAGAACATTACATCCTAATACCTTAATTTATTAAGAAAGGTACATTGTAATACCTTGTATTACTAATAAAGTTAGATACCATAATTTATTAAGAAAGGTGTACGATAATATCTTACATTATCAATAAAGGTACATTTTAATACCATCATTTATTAAGAAAGGTACATCTTAATAACATCTTAATACCAACGTTACACCCTAATACCTTAATTTATTAAGAAAGGTACATTGTAATACCTTATATTACTAATAAATTTAGATACCATCAAGTATTAAGAAAGGTGCATCGTAATACCTTACATTATTAATAAATGTACATCTTAAACCATCATTTATTAAAAAAGGTACTTCTTAATACCTTAATGTAATAAGAAAGTTACATCTTAATATCTCTGTGTATTACTAGAAAGGCAAGATAGCCTACTCTAAAAGGACGTGAAATTTTGGTTTCTTTGCTTTACACACATCTTCTTTTGTAAAGACAGACGGGCTTTCAAAAATTGTTCCCCCTCATTAACATATCAATTATTTGACGTTCTAAGTACGTATCTAGATACCTAGTGATAAACGCTAAACTGATCAGAAACCGAAAGTAAATTGTATTTCAACCAATCAACTCAATTTGTTGTAATGCCTTTTCTCTAAGGTTTGAGAACATTCAAACACTGCGATTAGACACTAAGTCTTCTGTTTTCCAATTTTGATTGAAACTCTAAAACATATATTTAGACTGAGGGAATTGGAAACTCATATCCTGCCTTGAACGAACTATTTTATTCATGGTTGGATTTCATTATTTGTTCCCTGGCAATAAGTTATCTCTTTTTGTCTGTTTTTCATTTGTTGAAATATTTTCCATTCTCTCGGCATTCCATTAAAACTCTTCTGACATAGAAATGTTTAACAATAAAAAGGTTTGCTAGAGCATATAGTCACTAGTCATTATACTGCAGTTATTGGTACGAGAATGAACAAGTGTTAGACGAGGAGAAGGGTAGACTGTAAAAATTATTATTTGGTATATTTAACTTCTATTGACTTTTCTAAAAACATTTGTACTAGAGAAACTATACTTGGTTTACTTTATACTTGCTGAAAGAATAAAATATTGATATTATACTTTCTGTTTTAAAATTGTGTTCTTTAATAATTATTTTGTAGAACTTGAAACAGATCTTTGTAACTAAGTGAAACTCGTGCTATTAAATAAACAAACACCAAATAATATTATAAACATATGATATTAATAAAATCATATTATTCTTCGAACACTCAAAAAACAACACATCTGCAATATAATACTTTAATATTTATAACTTTTAGGTTTTTTTTAAAGGAAAATTTACACAAAATTAATATTTTTAAAAGTTTTGTTAATATGTATGTGTGCGTGCGTACTTAGGTATTGTAAGTGTCACGTGTTTCCCTCTGATCTCTGAGGGACGCCAAACCCATCGTGCTAATTTATGCAACTAGTTTGCGCTCCCGTGAATGCTCTGTGTATTGAAAATTCTCTCAACACGGGAGTTGTCGTGCCAAGCACGCAATGCACTGTGTACTGAAAATACTCTGAATATGCGGGTTGGAATGCAAAGCACGCAATGCATTGTGTATATAAAATTCTCAAAATACGGGGGTTGACGTGCGAATAAATAAACACACCCAAAAAGCACGGGACGTGATGTTTTCGGAACTTCGCAAGAGTACGCCCCATGCTTTTTGGTTGTATTAATTTTGTGAAAAGTAAAAAGATTGCAAGCTATCAATTCTCATTACAATATCAGATTCCCTGAGGAAGAATTAATTTTATATGTGGGTTATTTTTATTTTTTAGTTCGAGTCTATTTATGTTTTTCATGGATAGGAAAGCATGTTTTAAAAAAAGATTTTTATTTTCATTTATTTCATTTTTCGCTTTTTAGTTATACAGTAGTCATAAATTGGATTTTTCTGAAAATTTTCTGTCCTCAGGGCCATCCCCTTTCCCTATCTTAGGGTTAATTTTTTGGTTAATATACGTATGCGAGAACGCAGTCGTAAAGCGATGTGCTATACGGAGCAGCCCGAGGCGATTGGTGCACCGGTCCACCAACGGTTGAAAGGTAATGAGTTGAAGAAAAGCATGTAAAAACAGTGAAGTCATTTGAGAAATCCCTCATCTCCCAGGTTATGTGGGATTTCTCAAATGACCACAAAATTATACCAGCCATTGTCTGACTGTGGTATAGGCCTATGTGGGGTTTCTAAATGGACTGATAGAGCTTCCAACAGGTTCACTGCCAAGACCTTATTTATTTTTCTGGCCACAAGTAATATTAAGAGACCAATCCGTCTCTCAAAAAATAATTGGCAGAAACGTTATTGAGAGATAAATCTGTCTCTCAGAGCAAATAACTTTTAAAACTCTGAGAGCTAAATCTGTTACTCAATGTAAGTTATATCAAGTTATATCATATTATAGAATAAATTTTCCAGTTTTTGAAGGTATTCTTAGCATTTTTGAAGCGTTTTTCGTTTAAAAGATATAAGCCAATATAAAGTATTATATTTTTCTACGTTTCTCATATAAAAATCTTCATAGTTATTGTGTAATAATATTTTATATTTATGCTAAATAATTATTATAAATTGAGGTTATACAGTTGGCAGTGGTTTTTATAACACCTGACACTTTAGTAGTTGGCCTATCACATGTTTACATATTGTAAACCTGGAAATGCTCTATAATAATTATTTGCCTTTCAATTTGTGAGATTTATGTGATAGTTTTATGAAAATGACTTGATGTACACTATAAGTAAAATATTAAAGTTGTATGTATTTAGTTTTGTGTTTGACTAAGTATAATTTGTAGTTTGCAATTAAAAATGGATGAAGACAAAATTCATGATTATTTAGAATTTGGGGTTCCATGTGAAAATAACCCCCAGAGCCATGAGATATTTTTTTATATATTTATCTCTCAGTAATGTTTAGGCCAAAACAAAGTAATTTTAAATCAAAAACTAAATTTTCAGTAATTTTTTTATATAGTTTACACATATTTTCAACAAAATAAAATATTTTGACCCCTTGAACATTTTTTTGTCTGATCAGAGTAGTTGACCGAGCGAAGCGAGCTCTCCTTTTAACTCCACCGTCCGGCATTTCATCTGTGTGTCTGTCTCACGATTACGGCCAAACGCCTTGACCGAATTTGATGATTTTTTGCATGAATGTTCCTTATTCGTAGGCCGAGCCATGTATATAATATACGGTTTATATCCATTTTTCATTTTTAACCCCTTAAATAAAATAAAAATGGCGGCCGGACCGTTTCTCTCAGTGTAACCTTTTTT
>JAGFPH010000744.1:410527-421053 GCA_018207615.1 Philaenus spumarius
CCAAACGGCGTACGGTAGTTTTACAAGAATGAAAAATGATTGCACTTTTGGTCCACTTCGGAACTTTACAGAATCGGCGCCGACTTAATGTAATCTTCGGGGGATTTGTGTTT
Source organism: Philaenus spumarius (assembly GCA_018207615.1). Classification (NCBI taxonomy): domain Eukaryota; kingdom Metazoa; phylum Arthropoda; class Insecta; order Hemiptera; family Aphrophoridae; genus Philaenus; species Philaenus spumarius. The sequence continues at coordinate 410,641 of JAGFPH010000744.1, forward strand.
GTAAGTGTTAGGAATTGATTAGTTTAAAATTTGTTTCTTTTTTTAATGTTAAGTGATTTTTTTTTAAAGTAAAATATTTAAAGAACAATCGATAGATATTGTACAGTGGAAATTAATAAGTAATTTGAATAAAACACTTCAATAACTCCATATTACAGGTACTATTTTTATAATCTAGTCTTTTATATCTACAACTTAAAGAAACTAACTAACTCGTATTTTGTAATCCGTGCAAATTTATGGTTCAATCACGGAGTGTCGTGGGCGTGGCTATCTCAAATAAAATGTCTCCCTTGGTATGTTATAGATGATTCTCAATTGATTTCGCAATTTTCCTGTCTTAACAGTGTATATTTGATAATTTTGCCAAATACTTTTTGTATCTAAAAAGGTTCGTTCTGTTTATAGGCTGCAGCAGTTTTTCTCTAAAATTTGTGGTTCTCGCTTATTCGGAGTTGTTCTTACGGGTTGCGCTTTAAATTAGTCATGCGTTAGGCAAAGATTCTGACTTTCAAATGTAAAGAGTTTATGAATAATTTAGATTTGAATTAAGGTAATAATTTTCCTGGATTGATCTATTAACTTTGTTTAATAGGAAGTATAGGTAAAAAATATCAAGAAGTAATTTTAATTAGTTTCTTTCAATCTCGAAAACCGGGCTATTTGACAATTCGTATATTTTTCTGGGAGTACATATTTTCCGCTAGGTGTCGTTTGCTTACGCTAGCTTGTATTTTAAGGGAATTTCATAGATATAACTCTCTCTCTCTCCGACCATTTTCTTTTAATGAAACTCTTGAGTTACGTGTATTTAATATTTATTATATTTTGAATTGTTATAAATTTGTAATGAATCTGTTATTATCTGTTCTTCATTGATTATTTTCACAGATAGTGTAGGGATTTCGTTGAAAATTTACTTGATGGAAAAATCTCGGACCTAATACTATATAGTTAGCAAAGAAAAGAAATCTAATAGAGATCTGTTGTATTCTATTAGATACAATAATTTGTGTCTTTACTAAACTATTAAGACAAGATGTTGCCTAGAGAAGAAATTTTTTTCAGAAAGGGTGACAATATTATTTTACATTTTTTCTTCAAAAGTAATGCATAGCTCACTATAAATACAGAGAAGAAAACAAAAATACAACTGAAAAATTTCTCTACGGCTGAGGAGGTTAAATAATAGAGGTAAGCTTTCAAAAATCATTCAGTACACACAGCTCCAACAAATAATTGTCTAAGTTAAAAGTGTATTGCAATATGTAAGGATCAAATATACTCTCAAGTTTATCTGGATATTGAGTAGTTTTACATCAGACCAGACTATACTAAAGCTGCTTATTGTGCCAGTATTACAATCAAAGTATCGTTAGTCAAGGAAACGAATTACCTTCTGCTTTACTTCTGTTTAAGTAAAACATAAATCTCAGTTGTATTGCAGATAAAATGTGATTAGATAAAGTCCTAGTATAGCTCCACTCTCTGTAGATATTTCAGGGGACTTGCCACGCCTATATTACTTTATATGCACATTTTTTCAAGAACCATGAGACTTAGGACAATAAATCACACTTTTTCCTAGTGCGCTACATGACATTTTTGTAAAATTTTATATATAAGTATTTTTTCTTTCTTTTCAAAAATAATTTATAATTCATCGGTTAAAATTTTTATAAAGTTTTTTTCTTTTGCAAAGTAAGAGGAATTTTAAAAAATTCTCATGTATCGCACTTTTATACCATGGTATACGAAAGGACACAACATTTGGCAACAATACCTTCATTAGATGCTGAGAAAAGTTGCATCTAAGTCCAAAAAACCTAACTTTCGGTAAACGGAGAAAAACTGAAAATATCCACGATTTCATAATTCTTACAGTTTGTATACAATTATGACACTTATAACAGTAGATCATTGATTTATAAACAATAACAGTAAATTTATCAGCAAGATATGACTGCAACTGACAATTTAAGCACTTGACTGCAACTGCCATGGTTTTATACCTATGCTTAGCCTAAAAACATACTTTATATATATATAGACGTGCAAAATCTAAAACTTGTATTTATACAACAGGGTTAGTTTCCACAGAGTTGTAGGCCTATTTGTTTTTGCCTAAGCAACACATTTTCATCACACATGAAGATAAAAAACACTGATTTAGGTTTTCATTTGAAAAAACAAAACAAAATAATTATTGATATTCAAAAATGCGGTTGCACATCTAAGTCTTAAAAGTTAGCTCAGTAATGGCCTGGGCTAACAACAACAAACAACGGCTGATGTCAAAATGTCAAACTATTTTTTTTTTCCAAAGGCACTAAACAGAATCACAGAGTAGCCAATATGAAAAAACTTTACTTCAAAAAATTATATATAAAGAGTTCAGCCATCCAAAACCAAAATTGAACTAAAAAAATAATAAAAAATATTACGTTATTCAGCACATTCTGAAAAATATCAAAAATAAAACAAAAATGTGAAAAACAATTTTTTCCCGTGGCAAGTCCCCTTTAAAAGATTTACTGATAAGGTTTCTAACTTGGATAGTAGGCTACATAATGTAATGCTTATTGAAAAGTATTATTTTGTGGACCTATACATTTATTTTCGTGTGGCATTCACGGTAGTAATTAGAAAAGTTCAAACTTAATCAAGATTTACATGCTAATCTTTACTAAGGAAGCAGGTTTCACGTCTTTGCCGCTGAGGTCCTAACAAAAAACATTCGTTTCTCGCGAAATAGAATAAATTTAGCACAAAATAATAATTTTATGTTTAGAGTAGTTTTTAAATAATTTTATTGAATAAATTAGCCGTGATACTTCTGCGGTAACTTTATAAAAGAATATATTATAAGGTATTGCATCTGTGGATGTTATCGATAAAAACAACGAATAATATTCCGGCGTGCCGCTTAAAATGTCTGAAACTGTGTATTTATCTAAATAGAGTATTTAACTAAAAGTTAGTTATGACCGATTTTAACCTATAAAATGGATCTCACTCTTCTCTAATATTTAAAAATATATAAACCCTCCGGTATAACGTACAAAATAGACAATCAAGTTTCTTTAATATAATTTTTAAGTTCTTGTTATTCTAGTACGAAAAATTTAATGATGTTGACTTGTTTGCCAACGAATCCGTTTGGGAGACATGGAAAACAAATGTGTATACCAAATTTGGAAAAAATCTAACATAAACTAGTGAAAAGATGGAACACTTTTACGAGGCTTCGGCTCGTCCGGATAGAACACACGAATTGAAAATGTTGATCCAAAAACGTGACCCCGACTCTCTACGACTTTTTAACTGTCAAAATCGAGTTTTCCATACCAAAAAACATATAAAACGTTACCCCACACAGAATTTTCAAAATTTTGAATCAATAATTTCAAAATGTTTACCCAAGAACGTAATCCCAACGCGCAACGACTTTTTAACTCTCAAAATCAGTTTTTTCGTACCCAAAAACATATAAAACGATACCCCACACTGTATTTTCATAATTTTTACCCAATATTTTCAAAATGTTTACACAAAAATGCGACCCAGATGCGCTACGACTCACGCTAGAAAGTTCAAAAGCTTTTCAACTCTCCTCAATAAAATTACGAAGATTTTGGTACCACCAAAAGTTTTCTACGACATCTGTGAGTGCTTATATCGTGTATACAGGAAAACAGACACGCAAAAAAATTATCGCATGATTTCAATTAAATACTTCGGCATTCTAATGAGAGCCGGCATTTTGGGGTCCAAGATCAGTGCTCATTGACGACGCCCGACCTTAGGCCTCACCATAAGAGTTTCTGCAATAACTAATCTTTTCTATGGAAATTTGTTAATAATACAAGTTGTAAGTTAAAAAACGTTTTGTCTGTACAAATAAATTAAACATTTAACAGTTACAAAGAGAAGGCAATTAAAAATTACAATTGAACGTGATTTGCTTGTTGGACTATAACAATATAAACGAAAAACAGCATATATACGTGAACAATCCTTAGGTTGAAAGGGAACCAAAACGGATATATTTGTGTTTTAATGTTAATGTATTTTTCGTCTTTATTTCATGGTATATATAAACCCTGCCTTTTAAATAATGTGATTCATTCCAACTTTTACTTCCTTTGATATCTCAAATAACTACAAATAACTAATATAATATCTCAAATAATATAAATCCTGAAAATTTATCTCACTCGCCTCTAATATTGAAAAAATATATCCCAACCTTCGAAATAACGTACAAAATACACAAATAATTTTCTTTGATACAATTTATTTTTGTTATTCCAGACGGAATTCCTTCTTACAAGTCAAGCTTGACTTTTAATTATAATAAACATAGCTGTCTTGCATTCCTCATTTCTTATGGTATGTTTTTCTTAGATGTTCTAACTTACAAGCAGCTGAATAATTCTGTTTTAAATCAGTTCTTATGTTGATTTATACTGCCTGTGACGTTTTTATACTTTATCTCGGTAGAAATTTAATAACAATGTAGCCCTTCATTTAAATATAAAAATATTAAACAGAATTAAATGAATGTGGTAGTTGTTCTTGATCAACTTGTGCATATATTTTATTTTATAAACTGCTATAAACTATTATTTCTAACAAATTATTTAATTATATTATTACTAAATTGTTTACGTTCAAATAAAAGTGTATTAAACATGTTTGTATTCAAAGACATTTAATAAATTACAACAAAACACAGTTTCTCATAACAAAACCTTTAAAATTGAAAAGAGTTTCGATGACCAAGTCATCATCATCAGAGATGATTGCAGTTGCAAACTTATAACTGGTCATCGAAATGAGTTTGAATATTAAACGTTTTGTTATGAAAAACAGTGTTTTGTTGTTGCTTATACAGTCTTCCTTCTCAAAGTCCAGTTCAAGTTTATTTGAAAGACATTTAATATTTAAAAAAAAGTTGAATAAATTATAGTAAAAGTTTCTGTAAATAAACCTATAACAATTTTTTTTTCCTGTGATGATTTATTACTTGTTTAACACGTTCACTGCTACGCAAATTTCGTATTTCCTGTGCTACACTCGATTCGACGTTCACCGTCCAGTATAAGTCTTACGAGAGAATAGACATGCTACTACCATTACAGCGAACATCTCGTTAATTGTCATGCGGGTTGCGTCAACTGACCGAGCGTTGCATGGGAGTTTTAGTTGGCTATTATCGCTGAGACTGTCGTATGGATAACATGGCTTATGGGCACTCTGTACTGCACGGTGAACGTGGAATCGAGTGTAGGAGCTGACCTTTTATTTTGTATAGCCTAAATGAGTATAAATTACTTTATTTTTTATTTTTGAACCTTTCTACGCAATAATCACTAATATTGTAAAGCTGACGCACATGTGCGTCCATATCACATAGGCTTAAAATTGGCGTGCGAAGCACGCAATCCATTGTGTATTGAAAATACTCCCAAGACGGAGATTGGCGTGCGAAGCACGCAATTCACTGTGCGTCTGCCGCTTCTCATAGTGTTCAGTGTCAATTTCAGTGTGCGTCCTTAGCAGTGAACGTGTTAGAGGACTTTTAGTAGTCTCAAAATGAACCTAAGCTATGGAATTTCTTTAAAAAAACATGGAATTTCAAATTTAAAATGTTTTAAATGTTTTTTATCAAATATAAATGTTATTTCAAAATTTGTTTAAACTATCTGGAATTAGTATTTCTGATCATATAATACATATTAAAGCATATAGCATGAAGAGAGCCAATTCATTACCTTATTCAAGTCCAAAAGCAAAGAAAAGATACCCAACGCAAGCTTAACAATGTATTTAAATTTCTTCTCTGTAATTAGACCTAGAAGCTACAATAAACTTCCTGACGTACATGTAATTAAAAAATGTAGTAAACTAAACAAATATTTGATCCTTCTAAATAACTATTGAGCAGGGACGATGCGGAGAGCTTGTTTGATGTAGTCGAGTGATGGAACAATTTCGTGTGTGAGGGTGTCTCTGTGTGAGAGAGACTGGAAGTAGTTTTGAGTTTGAGTGTTGAAGAGAGTATGAATGTGTATTGTGCAATTAAAATCTAGATACAGTAAAATGTTCTATTTCAGTATTCAGTATTTTCGTACATATTATAACCTTCTATAAAATTACTCTTAAAACTGTTTATTGATATTAGTTTAGGTTCCCATTGATTAATTCGTCGTTAGTTTTTTTCCCCCCGTTATTTGTATGTTTTGCCCATAAATATGTTTTTATTTTAAACTGTAAATTTAACTGCTCTAATAACCCTATTCTTTACTCATTTTTATAAGTAAATTGGAATATACTTCTGCAACGTCAAAACGTACTTGCCCTAAGAGGTTGCCAAATATTGTATTCCCCTACGGAAGCTATTCTGTGATATTTTTTAAATTTAAGTTTTATTTTATACTATACTAGCTGGCCCGATGCGGCTTTGCATAGATAAACAAATTAAAGTTAAATGTATATTTACCAAAAAAATGTATCAATAAATATATTATACTATGTATTAGTTATGGAGATTTTTAGTAACTTTAACCTCCCCAAACACCCCCTCCCCCTTAAAATTTCGAATTTTTTTAAAACCTTTCTTAGCGGGCACCTACGGCCCTAGAGGAAGCTACATACCAATCCGTTTGGTGGGTTTTGATACTTCATGATGATGAGTCAGTGAGTGGTATTTGGATTTTATATAATATAGATTGTGAAAGTATGTTCTTATTTTTCTTACTCTGTATGTGTTTGTATACATATCAGAGAATGAAATAAAAGTCTAAAACAAAATATATACGTAATTTTTAAGAATTATAACATTATCTTGCATTTTCGATCTAGGCGTCCTGTATATTGACGACCGCAGTTTCGCCCTCACTGGGTCATTTACGAGTATTCTTAATTCATATTAAATTGCACATACATTTACACGCACATACATATTACATTTCATATTAAATTTGAATGTTGCACCAAAATTCTATGGCTTTTCAGTAGATTTAAGAATCGATTTAAAGTGTAGATGCTTCCTTTCACGTCTACAACCGGGTCTGGACCAAATTTAAATGTTGGATAGAGTGGTGGTGGGGAAATATTAGGCTCGCAAGTTACCATCTTCTAAATCTATTATCAGGTCATATAAGGAATTTGATTTGAATTTCAACTTGTCATTCAATATTTCTGATGGATTGTCTATATTATAGTTCTTATATACGTGGAACTCTTCCAGAACATCCATTTCCCTGCCCTTGCTGCACGTGTTTATTATTTCCATGTTTTTCTGGATTGAAGAGTATTATTGTCCTGTTTCTACCAGGTGTTCTGCAAATGTTGATGGTTGTTACAGAACATTTTTTGGATTTATGTTCCCGGAATCTCAGTGAAAATGACCTGAATGTTTGTCCTATGTAGGATTTAGGACAATCGCTGCAGTTCATTTTGTATGTACCACTCTTATTGGATACATTGTCCTCTTCTTTGGGGGATCTCCGTATCAAGTTCCGATGATATTGTTTGTGCAGCAAGATGAAACGTAATTACTATGTAGTTTACGTAATGCTATTGGGTAATTTTATAATTCTTAAATTCGACATTGTAATCAATAAGTAAGATTCATAAGGAATGTGTAATTTTCAAGCTTTTAAGGCTTAAATGGCAAAACTGTGTGCCGTTATTTAAATAGCGCGCCACTTTTTGAACCAGAATGACATTTCTGATTAAACCAAACTGTCTAACTGCCCAATACACTGAACGCCCGCGGCACCTAGCGGATAGAGAACGTAACTCAGAAACAGCTGATTACCAAGCCTGCATGAAGCAGAGTCAAGCGCATGCGTAGATAAAGACTAGTTATGTAATCGTCTCTTTAGAAAATCTCCCTTTTGTTAATTAACTTTGAACTTCGAGACCTTCGTTCAGCCACAGACATAAAGGACTTGAAAACCTCATGACGACGTGAACTTTTGCAAAATGCGAAGTGATACGTGAATTAGTTAATATTGAATCTAAAATAGTCTTTCAAAAGTGCGATAAATAAAAAGACCAGTTATGTCGCGAAAGCCACTCATGTTGTAGAGCGGACGTCAAGTTTCGTTAGTTCGTTAGCTTCGTTTCGTTAGTTCACAAAACATGTGAATACGTTTAAACTCTTTGACATCAATTGCCAGGTAACCATTTAAACCATTTCTTAATTATTTTTACCATCTGAGTTGCTATATTAATTTGTAATGTTGTAAATTTTAACTATAATTATATATCTGCAGTTACAGAATAATTTTGTTAATCCATAAGTAAATTTAACCTATACAGCCATTTCTTTAACGATACAGCCTATAAGCCTTCAGAAAATTTCAGTTTAAAATATAGTAGCCTTTTGTGCAATGTAAAGAAGAAACATATCTTTCTGTTCAGATTTTACTGTTATTAATTTTATAAAACAATATGTTACCATACAGTTTCTTGCACGAACAAACATTCAGTTTCTTGCACAATATTACAATTGTGTTTTGCACATGCTTTTTTGCACTTAACCTTTTTGGTTCTGAAACTAAAATTATGTTGTATTTTGTTTCATAGTTTACAACTCACAAAATTGAATAAACTTAACTTTTTTGAAAATTTGTGCCTTCAGAAGATGTGCCTATGAGTGTAAAAATCCAAATTTGTGAAACATCAGTGAATATTAATGGATAATTATATATAATTTAAAATAGTAATTGCATGTTTGAAAATTAGAATTAATGAAGGCTGTCTTATGACAAAAAAAAAATAATACAAAGATAATTTGATAAAGGCTGTATGTAAATTTTGTTTAATTAAATAACTTGGAAGGGACCGCTAGCAAATTTTTCGAACCACAACCCTCAAAGGATTTCATTCCAAATTTAAAAATCTAAAAGTTTTTTTTATTTATTATATGAGAGACGTCTCACTAAATTATTAAACGCCATTATTTTTATTATTTAATTTCACTTAGTATTAAGGTTGGCCAACAAAACAAGAGTTATTAATAAATCCATGGTACTATATGTTTAATTTTGTAATGTTGTGAAAAGGTAATAAATTGTAATAAATGTTGTATTATAAATGGGGAGGGTTTTTCTAATTTTACTTTAGGGGAGGGATCTTTTAAATATAATCAAAATAAATATTGTAAATGTAAACTTTTCTTAAATTTTCTTTTAATTATAACTAAGGGCATATAAATTTCTATCTTTTACTTAAGGGCATATACATTTTTTGAATATCAGTTTACAGTTAAAGTAATAAACAAACTGTTTGTTATACGAATTGTATTTATTGTATTTCCTGTAAATAGCTAACTCAGGTGTTCAATATCAACTTTAAATAAGGTAAGGTTACAGATCTTTTGCTGTACTTGGTAAATCTTCATTTCTCATAGGATTGTATGTACCATCTTCGTCTTAGCCCAGCAGGCATTCTAAATTGTTATCATAAATTCTTTAAAGGTGGTACAACTTCCCTCAAAAAGGTTTACCAGTCGTAATTTACAATTGGAAAGGGAAATACTGAGGCTTTGACAAACCCTAGCATATGACGTCACTACCTACCTCCCATAAAATTCTTTCCACAATAATTTTAATAATCTTTCTCGGATCAATTTAGGACGGTAAGAAATTCTATAAATTTTAACTAACATACGGAAACTAATCACCATAAACTGTAATCAGTATTTACTCAATTTACGTTCATTAGATGCGGTTTTACGAGCAGAAGCTATTTCGAAGCCAACTTAAAACTATTAGAGTTGCTCTAGTATAGTGTGTAGTGTAAAGCAGTTAACTACGGAATAATGCAGTCAAAGTGAACATGCAACACAGGTAACCTTCGCGTCACGTGATCAAGGCTTTACTTTATCGTGAGACACGCTATCCGAAGGCGGGCGCAGTGATGGTTCTTTAATTGTTTGTAAAATGAAACCAATACTGATCCAAGACAATCAGAAGACCCACTAAATGTACAATAAATTGTGTAGGAACCACTTTAAATCTGATTATGAATAGACTTGATGTATGTTTATTGATAATTGTATTGATTGCGATCGCTGTTTTTGTTTTAGATACTAGACTACACGCAGTACTTCTTGGACCTCTCTCTAGCCAACCAGAAGGACACTGCCGACTGGATCATTGAGTACAACTTCACCACTTATTACGGAGTAAGCCAGGTTACACCCTTTGTCCTGCATAACCTCTCTGAAAGATTCACCACACACGAAGGCCATCATTTGTTCATGAGGTATGTCCGTCAATTTACTCAAACTTGCAACCTAATAGGAATTACGGAAAAGGAGGCAATCACGCTAAGTAGCGTTGCGTTGGGTTAGGTTAGAGTAGGGTGACCAAATCATTTCCGGAGAAAACCGTG
>JAGFPH010000745.1:12540-31973 GCA_018207615.1 Philaenus spumarius
GGAGACCGAGCTAAAGCTCGATTATAAGCAGGGCTATGATTTCAATAATAAATATTGGATTATTGAGTTTTGAGGTTAGGCCTATAACATTAAACAACTAAATAAAGGGTATATACAACATTAGGCTTACCTGTAATAAAAATACAGTTTAAAGGATTAATCATAATCTCAATGCTATGCCTCAGAAATAAGTCAGGCCTAAATTGAAGTTTAATATTTCAATATCGATTTAGGCCTAGGGCCTAGTTCGCTCACGTCAATAACTATTATTGCAAATTTCCGTGAACATCGTTTAGGTTAGGCCTATATAACATTAAACAACTAAATAAAGGGTATGTTTATTTAGCAGAAGTATTCGTTGCCATGGTAACTATAAATAGATACAACATTAGGCTTACCTCTAATAAAATATACAGTTTAAAAGAAAGCAGATGATTATTGTAATGGCATTGAAAACATTTGCATCAGCTGTGCTTTGTATTGTTTAAAATGGACAAATTTCACTTTTTTATTTAATAAAAAGACGTAGAAAACGAATTTTCCCAGACTGGTGACCATTTCCAATCGATTTCTCGTGGCCAAAAGCCTAATATAAAATCAAAAATCCTTAGACGGAGATTCCAGATCCATTTAGCAGACAAACAATTATCTCTCGCTTTAGAAGATAAGATATTAATTATTAATGTATGTATCGTGTAATGTATGACAGTCTATAATCAAAATTCTGCTGGTCTATTTACGATCAGCTTCTAGCAGAACTTCTATGGCAGAACTCAAAAATGACAAATCAAAATAATCAATAAATTATATAGTCTTAGTTATTTTGTTGTATTTTTTTCTTACAATTACAGTAAAGGTAGGATTCCTATGCTACGACTGTAACAACTACAGCCGCGCGGCTCCAGCCGCGCGTTCAGAGCCGTAGGATCCGAGTCGCTTGGTTAAATTCTTATGGCGCGACTAGTACAGTTACATTTAGAACGTCATGGCAGATAGATCTTTTTTGGCTGCGTATCTTCTACTTGAGGAAGAGGAGGAAGAAGAGTTGTTATTACTGGCCCATCTTCAAAAAGCCGATCCTAATCTATTGTACCAAGTAAGGCGAGAAGAAGGATTTCAGAATATTCTAATTCAGAGAATACCCTAATCTTTGTATTTTGGGTGTTTAGGGTTATAAATAGACTGGTGTTCTCGCACAAGCTAAATGAGTTTAGAATCATCCATGTTTAAAAGACACAAAATACTTTAACCATAGATCATGTATAATAAATACAAGTTATCCAATAATAATTATATTAGTTATCCAAATACAATGCTTTAACACAGTAAAAAAAAAAACACTCCAGCCGCCACGACTGTTACGACTATACTGCTCATCAGTGTTGCCAGGTGCAAAAAATAAAATCGGAAGTTGGACCCAAAAAAATCGGAAGATTGTAGGAAAAGTCTGTAGAAAATAATATGTAATATAAAATAATGTATAGAATAAATACACTATACTTAAAACTGAGTCTACAAAACAATAGTGTCAATTATGTATAACTATTTAGCCCCTAACACTTTCTACTTCTGCATTATGACTCGGGAACAATATGACCACGGTATATAGAATACTAACGGTAGGGTTGACGAGTGGATGCGCAGTAACTCGTGACGTCATCGGGACCCAATTTCTCATAAGCTCCATAAGCTTCTCATGTAAAAATTGAAGAGCCTTATGTAAAAATTTAATAACTTACAAAATATTTAACCAATTTTAATAAAATTTTAACCACACATAGAAAACATATCTTTAATAATAATATAAAAAAAATCAGATTGTTACAACACATTTTAATACCTTTACTAAATAGGCCTATAAAAATTACTTTCCGATATCTTTATTCGGTGAAACATTGTTTGTTCATGTCTTCAGTAAAAATTGAATAACTTTAAAAATATTTAACCGATTTTAATAACATTTGAACCACATATAGAAAATATATCTATAATAAAAATTTTAAAAAATCAGATTGTTAGAACAAATTGTAATACCTTTACTGATTAGGCCTATAAATATTACTATTTCAAATTCGACAAATGGTGAACAATATTTTTACTTTCTCCCCCTATACCATAGTATATGGAGAAAGTATTGTATTCGTCAAAATTTTCGAGTTTGAGTTTTTGGTGGAAATATCCGTTTTGGGTCCCCCTGAACCTAAAAAAGTGGTTTTCGGAGTGATGTCTGTGTGTGTGTCTGTGTGTCTGTGTGTCTGTGTGTCTGTGTGGATGTTATCAGACCTAGAGCCTAAACCAGTAGTCCGATTTTGATGAAATTTGGTATGGAGGTATTAATCCACGGTATCTCCAGGCGTTTTTTTCATTTTTGTGAATTTTTTATTTTTAAGGGTAATTTTCCCATAAAAACCCTTAAAATATCGGAAAAATCAACTTTTCTCAAAAACGGCTCTAACGATTTTGATTAAAATTTTATAGTTTATTAGGGACCTAAAGTACTATAAACTGTAAAATTTTGATCAAAATCGTTCGAGCCGTTTTTGAGAAAAGTTGGTTTTTCCGTTATTTTAAGGGTTTTTATGGGAAAATTACTCTTAAAAATAAAAAATTAAGTTCCTATAATGAGGGAGAAAGTATGTGTCAGTTTCCTGATACCGTTTATTTAATTTTATATTATTTGACATTTATTTTTAATTTGTATTGGGTTATGAATATAATAAGTTATAGAGAACTTTATTATGAATCCAAATCTGTTTTAATATCTAAAATGGAACATATATATCAAAAGATATATACCTACATTTTTAAAATGTATTGTAAAATTTTGTTTACAAAGTATTTACGTTTTCGATAGGTACTAAAAATTGAATAATAATAATTTATAAATCAAATAATTTATCGTATCTTGATGATTTTTTCACATAATGTGTATAATAATATATACTCTGTTAAAACGACTGCAATCAATAATAAACTGCTGATTTTCATTAATTTCTCTTTTACATGTCAACTGTTTCATCCATTTTTACTTTCAGATTGAAGGATTTGCGAGTATACGTGCATTAGGATTGTAAGTGTGTTACGAGTTAAATATCTAAGGTTAATTAAATATTGTAATTCAACTAAGTGTCCATTGTTTATTTGGATTCAAATAATGCCGTAAACAAAATAAAATAAAAACTAAACACGAGTATTAAAACTAGACTACTAGCTATAACGATTACATTTATTTTGTTATACTTATTTAATACTGCAAACAAAATAAAATAAATATTAGTATAGTCTATACATTTTATTAATTTGAACATATGGTTTATTGCGTTTGTATATAAATGTGTATATCTTTTGATATATATATTCCATTTTAAATATTAAAAAAGATTTGGATTCACAATAAAATTCTCTATAACTTATTATATCCATAACCAAATACAAAAAAAAAAGTCAAATAATATAAAATAAAAAAAATATTGTTCACCATTTGTCGAATTTGAAATAGTAATATTTATAGGCCTAATCAGTAAAGGTATTACAATTTGTTGTAACAATCTGATTTTTTAATATTATTATTAAAGATATGTTTTCTATGTGTGGTTAAAATTTTATTAAAATAGGTTAAACATTTTTAAAGTTATTCAATTTTTACATAAGGCTCTTCAATTTCTACATGGGAAGCTTATGGAGCTTATGAGAAAGTGGGTCCCGATGACGTCACGAGTTACTGCGCATCCACTCGTGAACCCTACCGTTATTCTTATGACTATGACATAAGGAGAGTCTAGGTTTCCGAAGAACATGAATTACTTAGCTAGCAAGCAAATCGCATAGCAAACAATGCTATTAAACAAAAACTAAGTTGTTTGATGGGATAGGTCATTGTGAAAATTGAACAAACTGATTTCTGTAAAGTGCAACTATCAAATTGCTTAACAATTATGTTTTTAAGCATGAGGAAAAAATCGGAAGATAATATATCTAAAAAAAATTAACTGGGTGTGTTTAAGACCACACGTTGGAAGTGATAACTTCTATGACTACGGGGATTTTTAACTCGGTAAATGTGTACAATTATAAGGATTATAAAACTGTAGGCCTATTTGTTCAAATTGTTTATTTATATCCGTTATTATATATTTAAAGAAAGGTAAAAATATTATCTTTTAGTTACCTTTTATTTCATATTGATAGATCAAATGATTTAGAAGTTGTTAATATTACAGTAAAGAAATTAATAATCAAATATGTTATACAAAGATGTACGAATGTTTGCGAAGTTAAACAGTAGGTATTCTTCTTTAAATTTGTATAAACGAATTTTTTGAATGATCAAAGGTTAGTTTTATATACAGTTTATAACCCCAAAGCAAATCTTATAACGTGTAGAAGCCCATATAACTTATAGTTATAGAAGCCTACATTAGTTGTATAACTAATATATAAGAAAATTAACATCACAAGAAATTTTAATGGTTGAAGTTGTAAACATAACCCCAAAATATAATCTACGCTGGGTTTTGTTTAAGAATTACAGATGATGGGCGAAATCAGCTGTTATATTATATTAACTAATTCTTATGTGTTAATTTGATTGCTATGCTAATAAATGTAAATAATGTATTAATAATATTCCCTCTCCACGATCTGACTTGTGTCTAAACAAAAGCGTGACGCGAGATCTTGCGAGAAATCTGGCGTGATGCGAGATCTCGCGGGAAATCTGGCGTGATGCAAGATCTCGCGAGAAATCTGGCGTGACGCGAGATTTCGAAAACATAGCCAAGTCGAAAGTGCCCAACGGGCCAATAGAAGTTATCACTTCAAAAATCCGTTTTTCCGACAACTGTCGAAAAATCGGAAGATCTTCCGACAAATCGGAAGACCTGGCAACACTGCTGCTCATGTCAGCAGTTGAGTCGTACGGCTCAAGCCGTCTCACCGGGGTCGCTGCAGTCGCGCGGCGCTAGACGCTCCTTAGGAATGGGTTCCATTTACTTCCATTATAAGGAGTCCATTACGTCTGGAGCCGCGCTGCTGCAGCCGTTACAGTCGTAGCATAGGAATCCCACCTTAACAAGGCATTACTAATTTTAAATAATGTTGTTTCCTCAAGTAACAATAAATTTGGGAATATAATATATAATGTTTATACAGTATCTGTTACGGATAAGTGCTGCTACCTGGTAGCCGCCTTGATTTGATTCTATTATTGACCAATGAGTGTACAAAACCTTAATCTAATTGGTTCTTGCTCATTTTCGAGAGGGGAGAAAGCAAGCAAGGAAATACGTCATCATTTGTAACGTTTTACCTTGTCCTTTCGCCAGTTTGCCGTCGTCTTGGTAAGTTCGAGAAAGTTTGATACAGATAGAGCACTTACATTTTTCTAGTCATGTTTTGTAAGTGTTTAAATAATTATACTGCGTTTTGTATTTAATTCAATCTATTTATCGAATTAGTTAAATATAATTGTATTACTCTTGGTTTTAGATCCCACAACAACCAAGACATTCTGCACAAGCATAGGCCTTCTCAGTAAATCTAATATCTTCAACAAACAAAGGCTAATTCCAATTATGTAAGTACAATAGCATATTTTTATGTTAATAAATAAGGAATGAGTAGTATTACTTTATTCCAAATAATTTATATTATTTAAATAGGCTTATTCTAGTTATTTTAATTTAGTTGCATCATTTGTCACTCTCGCATTACACCATGAGGTTTCAAGGCCATTTATTGTTTTAAAAAAAGTAGCCTATTTTGAGTTTGAACAGACAAGTTGAGGATACAAATCTCTAAAGTGTATTCTAAACCAATGACTTAACCTAGGGTAGGCCTATTTTATTATTGAATGTTTTTACAACTTGGGTAGGCTATACAAAAATGAACATAGGCCTAGGCCTACCACTAGCCTACTCCTTCAAATACAATTAGCTGAATACATTTTTTAGAGATAAGCGAGAAGTGATACCAACTTTAATGTGGTTATAAACTGGAAAAACCTTACAGGCTAAATGGAATTTTTATTCAAATGATGAAAAGACATTTTGAGTTAATTTAGTTTACAACTAGGCCTATTGTAGGAATGGGGACAACTGTCTCAGTTTTGCAACCGTTTCAACTTCACGGTTATTTGAAGTGGTTGCGAAGTGAAAGCGTCGCTGTTGTACTATGGTTGTAATAAGGCTATTGCATTTATACACCCGCCCCTAAATCTCGTGAAGGCAATAACATCTTCCGCTGTGGTAAATTTTTGTGTTAGCCTTTATTTATATATAGGCTATATATATATATATATAATATATTTCACATAAATAAAAAAGGTTAAGTTACAATTAAATAGATTGAATTAATTTTGTTTTTGCTTCATTCATTTAACATTTTGTATTTAGGCCCGCATAATTGTATAATAATATGAGCACGCAAAACATTACCACTACAAGTTAACTGTTTCAGGATTTGATTAAAGCTGAAAACGTTTAGCTTAAAAACATTATCCCTCAACTGCCTGTTTTTGACAACCTTTGCAAACTAACGTAACATCGCTTTAAGTTAACAACGCCGACTGCAAAGGTTGCAGGATTTGATGAAAACTTTGTTTTAGCTTAAACGTTAACCCGCAATCCCCTGTTTTAGACAACCGTTGTAAAGTGAAACCGTTGCCGTTTTAGCCTACAGACTATTGCGTTATATAACGCCCATCCCTAATTTATTGCAGAGGACAACTTTTTTTTTTTTTTTTTTTTTTTTTAGGAAATGTGCCAACCTAAGCACATTCTAGGGTTGAATGCAGTTTATCCTTCCATCGGGCGCTTCACTGAGGTTATCTCCGGGTCACTAGATTTTTGAGATTAAACATTGCTTTTATAAGGCTGCTAGTCTTGGTATTCATCATACTTCCCAATACTCTTTCTAAGATAAGTGAGCAACCCTACCTCCCATGTAAGTATTGTTATTTACGTACAGCGGAGTGGTCTGCATGTAGACTGGAAGTAGACTCCGTGAGCACCCTACCATGTTCCAGTCATTCCGGAGTTAAGTTCGGTGAGCGCCCTATCGTGTTACGTAGATTCCAAAGATTTATTTCTTGTGAGCATGGAGAATAAATTGTAAATAGATTTAAATGTGTATTATTTTTGTGCATATCTATTTTGTATTATATTATTATAGCCTATGTGCATAAATGTATTTTTTTGCATTTTTGTTGTACAAAACAACAGAATAATATGCCTACTGGTGTTACTAACATATATGTATGTTTACAAAATGGAAATATACTGTGACTAAAAGTTAGAACTTAAGGCATTTTACACATAGGCCTAGATGTATATATCGAATATCTAGTTTAATGTAAAGTACGGTAAACATTAAGTATTTATATATTACAGAATTTTATAAAGTGAAATTGTATGTGTTATATACATGTACTTTATTAAGTGAGTGTTAAGTTGTAGGAATAGCGGAGTTCGGCATTTGTGTTTATTTACGTTCGTATGAGTAGGCCAATGTCATTGAAAATGTAAGGCAACGTGTAATTCCCAAGTTAGGCCTAAATAAGTTGTGAGTGAATTAAGTTTTTTCTGTTCATAATTAATTACCTTAAATTTTGTTAATCATATTTTCTGTTTTCATTTAAGAGGTTTCTATATAGAATTGAACATCTCAATTATGTATGTATTAGAGCATTTTCTTGCTTAATTGAAAATAATTTCATTGTAAAGCATTTTGTTACGCATAGGCTATTTTGGCATTCCTGTTGCATATGGTTTGGTGGAGATAATTAATTTTATCCTATTCGTGTTGCAGTTAGCCTCAAGTATTATGGTTTTATTTGTTACCTGCATTTTATTTACAATTATTATTTTTTTGTTCCTTAGGTCTTTCAATAAGAACAGTAACTTTAGTAGAGGCAATATGCGTAGTAGTAACGGCTATGGCGGACAGACCAAGTTCGGACAGAGCAACAACAAATTTGGCCAGAACAAAAACTCGACGAATGGAGATAGTTTACGCAAACCTCTATGGGACTTTTCCAACTTGTCGCCTTTTGCCAAAGATTTCTATGTTCCTCATCCAAATGTTGCTAACAGGTGAGATTTTATTTTAATGTATAGTATTAATGTTGGGACGATTGAATACTTTTTTAGTATTCGAATAGGAAATCAACTATACTAAAATCTTGTTTAGCCGAAATTGATGGGACCACACCCCCTTTCAGGATAAACCGATTTTGACATTTTTTTTTACCAGTATTAAGCGATACAGTTTTAAGGGAAAATCAAATCACTTTTGTGGTAGGAAATTACCGAAACAATAAAATTATTTATTTTGTGTTATATTTAATTTTAAAACTAAAATTGAGATTGTATAATAAAATACAGTAAGGCTTACTGTACGTACATCAGAAATAAAATATTTAGGCCTACAGTAGGTATTAAAAACATTTTTTTTCAAAATTTTGTCTTGATAAACAGTATTTTCGGATGAACGAGATTTAAATCACATTCAAGGACCGTCTTTGGTGGCAAGGGGGGTTGGATGGATAGGTTCGAAACCGGGTTTTTACAAAATGGTAATCGTTTGTCGGTCGGGCACCTTTGTATGTGTCAGTGATAGAGGTGGGCTAAGTTGTTACTTCTCTGTATTTGTTACAACGAAAACGACTACTTGACATACTGATTAAAATAACACAACTTACTTGTAATAAAAATCACAATATAACAATGAAACAAAATTAAAACAACTGTTAAACAACAATAATAAATAAACTCAAATAAAATGTGTTATATTTTAATCCAGACTTTTGCCTGTTCTCTGTATTTAGGACAGAACCCGTATTTTGAACTTAATCTCTGGTGTTCCGTAGTTGCAATTACATGCCCTGTATTTCCACACAATTCAGCATTTAACAACAAATATCGATGGAAAACATTTTTAGTTTGATGCATGTAAACATTTTCCGAAGTAAAGTATTCAGGCAATTGTTTCGTTTGTTGAGTAAATGCTTCTTCTTTTATTTGCATTCATGTGTAAACTTAGTTATTTATACACGGGAAGGTCAAGTAGGCTCAAGGTCAACCACCTACGATAATCGTGTCTATTAGTAGAATCAGGGTGTCTACTGCTCCCTTCGGTAACGAATTTTATAGATCGGTAACCGGTAACAGAATTAATTAAAAGTATAATACAGTAATTCTATTTATATTAGGTGGGTTACAAATTTTGGACATTTTTGTTATCCGTGATTATGCTTTTTGTGGGAGTCCCGATGAAATACCTTTGATTAAATTGGTTAGCGAATTTCTATAGAAAAGATGAGCTGTTGCAATGAACCTTATGGTGAGTGAGACCTAAGGTCGGGAGTAGTAAATGAGCACCGATCATGGTCCCCAGATCACGTTTTGTATAGTCATTGAAGTTTGTATATGTATCTGTGTGTGTGTGTGTGTACCTTTATACATATATGTGTGATCGCACACTAGCGGCAGCATTTTAATTCCGATGTGGTACACACGTTGGTTGTCGCTCGTAGAAACCAAAAAAAAAAATCCAACAACCGGAAGCACGTTTTTGACCGCTAGTAACTGTTTTTTGAGATGTTTCGTACGAGAATGAAACTTTTTTAGAGTTTTATCTAAAAAAATTAATAAATATGATTCTGCACATTTTGTTTTTTTACATGACTTGTAACTCGCTTGGTTCCTTCAAAATCGATCAAAACGCTAAATACCATAAAAGTACCCGGTCCAAATCCACGTGGGGAATTTTACCATGTGGCATCTTCTGATCAGAGGCCGACGGCCGAGTTTGTATACTGCGAGCAAAGCAGTTCATAACCCGAGGATGCAAGGTTGAGGAGCAAAAACTCGCAAAGCTCGAGTCGAAGCTGGAGGCTTAGGTGCAAACAAATTCTACTAATATATTTCGTACACACGTATAATTTGTTCCTTCTGTGTTTATGATTGGTAGGTCTAGTGTTTTAAGCGTTGTTATAAATATCATTTCGGTAATCCTTTCTAGCAGTGTCCTTTTTTTGGTAGTGCCTTAGCTTTTATGTGCTATTGTATATAGTTTAATTAATGTGTTTTGTATTGTATGAGTGATGATGCTCTTTGGTTAAGTTAAAACTGTTATCACTTTTACTAATTTTAGATGTATAATGTTAATTAATTTGTTCCAGACCTTATCTTGAAGTAGAACAGTACAGAAACAGTAAAGAAATCACAGTGTCTGGTAATGCTCCTCATCCTATTCAGTTTTTCGAAGAAGCAAATTTTCCAGACTACGTTATGGACCAAGTGAAGTAAGTACTCATTTCCTGCTAATCAATTTTAAGATGGTTTTATGTTATTCACTGCAGTTTGTATATATAAATATAATTTATGAAATAAGCTTGTATTATGGTTTTAGAACTGTTGTTTCATAAATATTTGGAAAAAATCTTTACTGTAGATTGAACGTTTTCTCACAATCACAAGACCCTAAAATTGTGGCTTAAGTATTTTAAAAAATCTCTTTTAATTCGATATGAGACAGTTTTTATTATTTTTTAGTCTAAGCTCTTGAATCTTATTTTACTTTCTCACTATACATACTATAGTATAGAAGAAGTATAGTGATCACAAAAAAAAATTGATGTTGAGATTTTTGTGGAAGTATCCGTTTTGGGACCCCCCTCCCCTGGGTCCAAAAAAGTGGTTTTTACAAAATGTCTGTATGTATACACAGCTAGAGTGAAAACTATTTTATCGATATAACAGTACAAATTCCATAACATTATTATTAAATGAAAGTACCAAAAAGACTGAGAGAACTGATCCAGTTTCAACCAATACGTTATACATATTTTATAGAAAAACAAATACCTAACCTAACCTATGTAAGAAAACCATTTAATAGCCTAGAGCCTAACCAGTTTGACAAACAATATTTAAGAATTATAAATTGTATAGAAACACACCAATATTATTTGTACCCATGTATTAACTTCACTAGTAACCAAAAACACTGTAAAATCATGTTTAAATGTAAGCTACAACAAACCAATATTATAAGGTAAACTATGCCATAACCTATTCAAAGGAATAAATTCCAAAATACGATCAAATTCACAACACATAAAAAAAAGAATCCTGTAATAGAAAAGCACCATCTTTATTTATTTATTCAACCAGATTTCATTAGATTCCACATTTATTATCAAAACACTTCAACATTAAATTAAATCCGTATTCGCACTGTTTACTAGTGGACCGCAAAATGTAAAGAACATAAGAACAGCTGTTAGTAGCCTATGGTTATAAATAATTTTAAAGTGAGAATGTATTTATTTCAAAACACAAACCTCAGCAGAAAACTATTGTAAAATATTAACATTTGTAATTATTTAGCCATAAAGCGATATGAAAAATTAGCTCATAAGTAGCGAAATATATGTAAGTAAAGTGGAATGTTGTGTCACTAAAATCAGCCTCTGTTTACATGACGCCATATTTGTACTAAGTTAAAGATGTTACACGCGATTTAATTTAAATTCTTTCTATTAAATAAAATATGTGTATTTTGGCAACAACGAACTAATAAAGTCTATACGATATCTGAGATACCCAGTTATAAGATATACGACTTCAAAAAAAATTAATCAAAATCAAGTGAAATGTAAGTACTACTTTATGCCAACAACCAGAGGATGGGAGAAGATTCAAGTAGTCACTACGCGGAAGGAGACAAAAGATGAAAAAACCTACGCGCGGGTTTTTAAAGCATTAGAAGCAGTACTGAGTTACAGTGAAGTTGTGGATTTAACACCTCAAGTAAAAGTTTCATTAAAACAGTATTTTTAAATTAAATAAGTGATAAATTCAGTGAAAACGATCAGAGATAGGTATGCTCTGTGTTACTATTAACATTTCGGACTTTGAACAGTAAATTTTTATCGACAGTAAAGCCAAATAAGAACTCAATAATTTCCTTCTAAAATGATGCCAAATTTTGCAAATCTAAAGTCATTAAATTTTAACCTTGTAATTAAGGCGAATAAGTAAAAAAGCATATTCATGTCAGCCGAGTTCCTTACCCCGAGATAGACATTAAACCTATTTAAATAGCCTATTTAGCCAATATGTAATGTAAAAGAAAATATAATTCAAAAATAAAAATTGTGACTGTTATAACCCTAAAAGAAATCCAGTGTTAATTATTTATAAGGCTACTTCTGAAGCCAATACAAAGAAAGGTATTTTATATTTATCAATTGTTTTTCATAAAATGGATAGTATTATAAAATGGCTTCCAACTAGTGGGGCTTTATAAAAGGATATTTATAAAAATATATTATAAAATGGCTCCACAACGTGTGGGCATTTAGTTGCAAAAGAAATATACATATTTATAATAAAAATATATTATATCGATTTCATACAAATTTGCACCAGACATGTCAATTAGGCCTGTATAGATGCATGAAAAAGTGTTTTAAAAAACCCCCAAAAAATCGGGGTTCTAATAAAAAACGGCTCTAATGATTTTGATAAAACTTGGCTTATTTGTAGCCCTTAATGTACCCTACCATATGCAAAAAACCGCATCTTTCTAAAAATTCTCGTTTAGCTAATAATAATAACTGATTTTTGGGGTTTTTTTTGGCCGAAAAGGGGGTTGTTTTTCTAAAATGTTCAAAACAATTGTTTGTGCATGTATACAGTCCTAATTGACGTGTTTGATGCAAATTTGTTCGAAATCAATCAAATAGTTTTCTCTCTAGCTCTAATAATATCTATTACTTAATCTCCTACTTTAAAATCACTTCTCCTACCCCTCCTACAATTATGAAGTCACAGTGAATCTGTGTAATAATTTAAATATGTTTGTGAGAAAGTGTGTGCAAGTTCCTGGTACCGTTTATTTTTAAAAATTAATTTAATAATGTCTTGTATTATTTAAATTTAATATTCAGTGTATAATTTTACTATTAGATTAGGTCGTATTCCAATAATTCTTATTTTTCTAATTTTAAACTACGCAAATAACCCAAACTTGTTTGATAACCTGTTTCAAAATACAGTTTATAATAAATTTCTTGTCTGGCTGTTTATGTTTCTCCTATAACATAAAAATAAATGTGATTAATCTGAAGTTTAAATCTCTTGTTTGTTTTATAGTGTTTTATTTTAATATCTAGATTGATAAGCCTTTTATTATGATCAAAATAATAGATAAACTTATTTGTCCAACCAACTTAATTTTAATCTTGGATATAGCAGAAATTTTACATAACGTGTATGTACAAAAATAATACTGTGAGAATAATTTATGAAGATTTTGAGTTTAAAGATATACTAAAGAATATTACCATCTTTGGTGATCCGTGAATATATTATGTAATGTTAGTTGTACAAAAAAAAAAATCTTCCAATATAATGTTTACATTGGATTACTTTGATTGCAGACAGCAAGGCTTTGATTTTCCAACTTCAATTCAAGCTCAGGGATGGCCTATTGCAATGAGTGGCAAAAACATGGTTGGAGTTGCAAAGACTGGATCAGGAAAAACACTTGCTGTGAGTTAACTTTTTGTGTACTGTCACACTGTTTAAAAGAAAAATTATTACAGCTATGTATTTTGTTTGTCTTTAGTAGAGATGGGTTGATTCTCGACACCACCGATACTTTAGCTTTGGTATCGAGAATCGATAGCCGAAACTCGATACCGATACCAAGAGATACTCAGTTGTCAGCCCTTCCCGTTCTCGTATTTAGGACGGACTCCCCGGCGGAGACGCCTTGAATGTAATCTCCTCCGGTATTAGCAATCGCATTCTCTGTATTGTAACTCAATTCAACATTACAATAAATATCAGTAGGAAAAAATGTAAAACAAGTATTTCAACTTTAAAGTAAGATGGGTCGGTTCCTTTTTTTTTTTTTTCGGTTCCCGGTTCTGGAGTCAAATCGGTTCTATTTATTATTCAAGGAATTTAAGAGTAAAGTAAAGAGTAAAGATTTAGTTTGAATTGAAATGATTAAGTATGTTATGTACAGATAATTAAATAAAAGTATTCAGCTAAGTTAAATTACAGACAAAAAGTCCATCACTCTCAACGTCTATTATAAAATATTCCCACACTTTCGATGCCATTGCTGAAAAGACTAGCCTACTGGGGTTAAGTTTCCACATATCCTCAACTAACTAAACTTAATCAAATTAATATATTAATTCAGTAGAGCGTCGATTATCCGAACGTCAATCATCCGAAAGCGGAAATATACTGTAAATAAATAAGTTGTTACAATACTGCACGTAATTCCGAATTTAAAGTTTTTTACTCGCATAATCAGCTGAGGTGTAGACTTCAGGGAGTTTATGCGCTCAACGTAACAGCGGCCGTAAGCCGAGCGCTTGGCCGCCCGCTGCTGCCAGTCGTTAGTACACAGTGAATTTAATTACCCGAACAAATTGATTATCAGGAGTCCCTGGGTCCAAATTCGTTTGGAAAATCGACACTCTTACTGTATTAACTATTAACTGATGTGGTAACTAAAACAAAAATATTTAAATTTAATAAAAAATAAATAAAACACCACTAAAACTGAATACTGTACGTATTTACACACAGCAATTTTAACTTGATATTACTTTGTTCTAACAAGTTATTTAGACTTCAGCGCGTCTAAACTGACGCCGTCAAATAAAATTTTCGATGATTGAAGTTCCGATTATTTCTGAACTCATCCGAATTGAACGTTCAGAAACAAAACATATAATATTCCAAGCGTTAACGCAATCCTAGTCAGTCATAAAAAAATATACCGAATCAAATTCCGAATAATTAAAAATTTGTTTTATTTTAAATTGCAATGCATTCCAGAAAAGCAACTGATATTCCAGTAGTATCGTGAAAATAACATTTTCGTTGACCTTAGCTGTTGTAATTTAAATTAAGTTTTAACGCCGGCGTTTTATAAAACTAGCGCTGATAATATTCGGATCATGTTCTTTTGCGGACAATCGTCATTTTATTTTAAATACTATTTCAACAATGGTAGTTCATAAAATTGGTCACAAATAAATAATTAATTGTATTCGGGCGTCGATTTTTTGCGGACATTCTCTGTGGTACTTAAATTATGTTTTGTCACTGATATTTCATACATTTTACCCAATTGTATTCGGGTTTCGTTATCTTTCGTGAAAACTCACTGTAGTATATTAAATTACGTCTTAACGCCGATATTTCATATAATTAGGGTTCTGCTAATTGTGTTCAGGCGTTAATTTCTTCCATAGACATTCGTTATTGTATTTTAAATAATATTTTATACTGTTTTTATTAAATTGGACTAGGTTAATTGTATTTTCTTATGCGGACATTCCATTGTTTTCGGGAGTAGGTTTTTTCGCGGACATACGCTGTTGTATATTAAATTGTGTTTGAATGCCGCGTTTTATAAAATTAGCGCTAATAATATTCGGACGTCGTATTCTTTTGCGGACATTCGTCATTTTATTTGAAATAATATTTCACCAATGGTAATGGTAATAGATAATTCTGTAATAAAATAAAAAGCTAGCTGTCGAGAATTTTTTTTTAGGTATTGGTATCGAGAATCGATTTTTCAAAATATCGGTATCGAGAATCGAAAAATCTGGTATCGACCCATCCCTAGTCTTTAGTCACTCATAAATAAAGGTTGGACCAAACTCTCAAAACTTTTGTTATTTTAAAGACATTATGATGGCAAATGTGTTTAAAATTTCTACTTATAAAACATTATTTATAAAAAAATAAGATTCACTAAGTTATATAAAATGTAATTGAAAATCAATAAAATAGTAAATGTTTTGTTTGATGTTGTGTTCAATTATTTGTCCAGCCCTATAGGGAGGGCTTAAGTGTAAATGTTTGTTAATTTCAACAAGTTTCTGTTAAATTTCTACTATAGTATCTTAGCTAGAAACAGAATTTTCAATAATTAATTAAAATTAATGTGATTTTAAAAAATTTCATAATTTATTGAACAAATTATTAATTATTGAATTACTTATGTTTGTGAATAACTTCGTCTAAACAAACATTTCTATATTAAGTCATTAAAACTTGATTTTTGTTTTGTTTTTAACAGTATATGCTTCCTGCTACTGTTCATATCAACAATCAAGCACCTTTGAAACGTGGTGACGGCCCTATAGCTTTAGTCTTAGCTCCTACTCGTGAATTAGCTCAACAAATTCAACAAGTTGCAATTGAATTTGGATCATCAACTTATGTAAGGAGTACTTGTATATTTGGTGGAGCACCCAAAGGACCTCAAGCCAGGGATTTAGAACGAGGTGTAGAGATTGTTATTGCCACACCAGGGCGTCTCATTGACTTCTTGGAGAGAGGAACAACTAACTTGAAGAGATGTACTTATCTTGTACTGGATGAAGCTGACCGAATGTTGGACATGGGGTTCGAACCTCAGATAAGAAAAATTATTGAACAGATTAGGGTGAGTGTTCATTATTTCTTTTGAACTTATAATGCCTGGGTCTTTTGTGTTTTAAATGATGTTTATTTAAAACTATTTCACATTATATTCTAGTGTTGTTTTTACTGGCGGGTTGTAGTCATTTTGTTTTAAATTACCTTTTAACGCTGTTATATTAGTGCAAATTGCATTCGGACGTGTTTTTTTCTGGTGGTCTTTTGCCATGAGCTATAAATTCACATTTATTACTGGTAATTATTAACCCTTTGAGGTCTCATTAAATATGACCCTGATGCTCCCCAGGATATAATTAATTTTGGGCTTTTCAGCAGTAAAATCACAATATCGTAAACATTAAACCTGTTCTATTTCTTATGATTCAATAAACTTGTTTTCTTACTTGAACATATCTAAAAAGCTTCAAAAAATGTACTTGTCCTATATTAATTTGAAAATAAGTAGGCCTATTGGTATAATTGTGCTACATTTTTCTAAAAAAAAAACTTAATGAATGAAAATCTGAAATTCATAAGCTTATACTTGGACATAAAAACATTATATAACAATAAAATTGTTTACACAATCAAAATATAAAATAAACGGTACCAGGAACTGGCACATACTTTCTCACAAATACATTTAAATTACTAAACAGATTCACTGTGACTTGTAGGGTGGGGTAGGAGAGTTTTTTTATTAAAGTTGGAGATTAACTAATAATTATTATTATTATTTGGAGAGAAAACTATTCGATCGATTTCGAAAAAATTTGCACCAGACACGTCAATTAGGTCTTCATAGATGCACGTAAAATGGTTTTGAATTTTTTTTTAAACAACCCGCTTTATGGCCAAAAACTCCCAAAAACAGTTATTATTATTATTAGCTAAACGAGAATTTTTAGAAAGATGTGGGTTAGGGCACATTAAAGGCTACAAATAAGCCAAATTTTATCAAAATCGTTAAGAGCCGTTTTTTAATAAAAAAATAATGACTGATTTTTTGGGGGTTTTTTGGCCAAAAAGGGGGTTGTTTTTCAAAATTGTTCAAAACCGTTTTTCGTGCATCTATACAGGCGTACTGGACATGTCTGGTGCAAATTTGGTTGAAATCAATCGAATAGTTTTCTCCCTAGCTTTGTATACTTTTATTAAAGTAGGCGATTAACTAATAAATATTATTATTATTAGCTAGAGAGAAAACTATTCGATCGATTTCGAACAAATTTGCACCAAACACGTCAATTAGGTCTTTATAGATGCACGTAAAAAGGTTTTGAAAATTTTTGAAAAACAACACCCTTTATGGCCAAAAAACCCCCAAAAATCAGTTATTATTATTATTATTAGCTAAACGAGAATTTTTAGAAAGATGCGGGTTTTTGTATATGGTAGGGCACATTAAAGGCTACAAATAAGCCAAATTTTATCGAAATCGTTAGAGCCGTTTTTTTATAAAAAAATAATAACTGATTTTTTGCTGGTTTTTTGGCCAAAAAGGGGGTTGTTTTTCAAAATTGTTCAAAACCCTTTTTCGTGCATCTATACAGGCGTACTGGACATGTCTGGTGCAAATTTGGTTGAAATCGATCGAATAGATTTCTCTCTAGCTTTGTCTACATACAGACAGACATTTTGTAAAAACCACTTTTTTGGACTCAGGAGGTCCCAAAACGGATATTTCCACAAAAATCTCAACATCCATTTTTTTTGCGATCACTATACTTTCTCTATACTATAGTATAGTGAGAAAGTAATACAAAAGTTTAGGCCTTCCTATAATAATATAAGTTAGGCTACTTAAATTTTTGCGAGTGTGATATTTCTCGAAGAACTTGAAACAGGACTAGGCCTAGAGTCATCACCAGTATCGTCTTCAATATCACTTTCAAAGTCACTATTAAATGTCAGTCTCATTATTGTTTTCAATAACTGTTCCAACTCTCACTTTACCAACATTAATATCCGATTCTTCATATAATAATTCATTTTCAATAGCTTTTTCATAAAGAACGCCAAGAATTCAACATGTTTACAACTAACAAACGTAGTCTGCTTAGAACAGACTACAACAGCTGATAAAACTAATTTTAATAATTTTCCATAGCCTTATACATTTAAGAACCATGAATATGTTTGTCTGGAATAGCATCAAAAGTATCATAAAGTCGAAAATTACAAACATAGAGTGAATAAAGCTTCTAAAATTGGAAAGAAATTGATCTACGTTGCTGTCGAGTATAACTCGACATGCGAGCATTCAGCGGAAAAGGAGCGTGTCGATTGATACTCGACTAGCGACCGCAAAGGGTTAAAATTGGTGCAAATAGTTCCCAAACGTATTTTCATCGGACTATAAAAGCTTTTTTAAATTACGTTTTATGCTTATATTTCATGATTATTGCAAATATTATTTGAATGTCTTTTACTTTATGGCCGATGAATCGACATGGGAAATGGTTAAGGGTAGCTGGTGCTTATTGAAATACCCATCTAAAAACACAATCCTCACTAATGTACACTTTTTACTGTGATGGTTAAGTTCAACACTGGTTATAATATACTAAACTATTCCTTTCATTGAAAATAAATTCCAGGTAGTTTTATATTTACTTCTTGGATTAGGATGGGCTATAGCCCTTTAAAACAAGCCCACCACTACTTTATTTTTCTTAAAAAATTAGTCTATTATTAACATTGTAATGCTAATTATAAATACAATTTGTATGTAACTACATTCACGAGAATTTACAGTTCATTTTGGGATGAACAGTGGTAACATTACTATTAAAGTCATTCTAAATACAAATTGTATTTTGATCATAAGCAACTGCTTGTTTAAAATAATAAATGCTTATTTTCTCATTAAACTAATTTCTTGTTAAGTAATCATTTATTTCTCTTCCAGCCTGACAGACAAGTTCTTATGTGGTCAGCTACATGGCCAAAAGAAGTGCGCAAGTT
>JAGFPH010000745.1:48125-60605 GCA_018207615.1 Philaenus spumarius
TTTAAGAGAAAATAATACATTGACATTTTAAATGATTTATAAATATTTATTATTGATGTATTTTACTTTACTACTAAACTGATTTCATACAAGAAATTTTTTTTCTGTAACCACTTATAAATGAATAACTTTAATGATCTTTTTCTGGAGGAGCATCTTTGTCCACATATCCTATTTGTTCTTCTGGATTGTGTGGCCAGTAAGTGGGGTTGTTAATAGGATCAATGGCTAGTTCAGGGTAAGCGTCTTTGAAGTCTTCCATTGTCATCTGCTCAAAAGGCAACATAGCTTCCAATTTCTTATACTCCTCGGTGTATTCGGCAATCCTTGCGTTAGAATTCGAGACAAATTTTTGAATATTGGCGTTCTGAAAGAATAAATTTGTTGTGTGAATAAAATTCCAAACAAAATAAATAGTGCATTAAATTTTAGTATTGAGATTAGTACACAATACTCATTCACAATTTGTATTAGTTAAGGTGTACACAGCAGAGTTCTTGATTTGTAGGGAAGGAGATTTACATCCTAACGATACTTCATTAGATTAGAATGGTGTGTTGTTCATAAAGTGATTGGGATATTTACAACTCTATACATTTAAAATTAAATTAAGAACTTCAGAAGGTTTTTCTTGTTTATTTCAGTTTTGGAGTGCTAAATGTGGTAAGGTATGCGACACAATAAACATTAGTGAAATTAAAGCAGCAGTTGTTGGTTTTTAGAACAGCTGATTACATTTTTTATTGTTTCCATGTTACTTATTATTAAATTTCCTACTTTCTTGTTTGATATTAGTTAGTGTTGTAATAGTTCTTATCACTCCAGAGAAATGTTTTATTGTACAGTATTATTTTCGCTCATACAGAACAGCCAGCGCTAGGTCGTTTTGGTGGTCCTAGTTCAATGTGAACTGATATAGAGTTTCAAAAGAACGATTTCATAAACAGCCGCCAAATAATAAGTATTGAAAAGATCTATTGTATGCATAGTTTTGTCTCAGCGTAAAGGGATGAAGGCCGCCCAAAAATGTTCAATACTACGAAAAACTAAGGTAGACTTCGTCAACATTCTTGCAGTGTTCGAAAAAAAGCCTTCATTGGACATCGTTGAAAATGAACAACAGTAATACGAGTATGAGAAGATTTATTACTGTTTAAAAAATCTTGGAATATACAAAGTAGTATATTGCGCCTCAGTGTTATTTCTGTCAGATGAAAGTCTTGTACACCTAAACGGTTTCATCAACCAGCAAACAACACATTTTCTTGGATTACAACATCCTGATAATGTCGTAGAGAAGTCACGACATAAAGAGCGAGTAACAGTATGGTAGCCCCGTATCAGGAAGACGCATTCTAGGTAAGTATTTTGTTGAAAATGATTGCTGGAGTACTGTTACTGTAAACCAGGTTCATTATAGATAGAAAGAACACCCTTCAACATTTTGCAAGAGATCTGAAGAGGTTTTGTCGTGCTAGCACTCTGACTTTTGGTTCCCAGTGGTTCCAGATGGTACCATCAGTCACATTGTTGTAGCCACTATTCCTTTACTTAAAAAAGAGTTTGGCAACCACCTGATTTACAGAAGAACAAACTTTTCATATGCACTCCACTATACAGAACCTTTCACCACCTGATGCTTATATATGGCGAAAGATAAAGGAAACCATCTTCCGAAATGACTATTATTGGCTTCGTAAAGAAATTAACTAGATACACTACAAGCATGCAACAACCCCTTTTCAACATATTCAAAGATCTTCAACAGCGCTACAAGAGTTGCCTAAAATTTAATAGAGGAGATATAGAATATGTGTGTCAAAAACTAAAGTTTTCAGTTCCCTTTTACTTGGTATAATTGTCTAAAAATAAAATATTTAACAGTATCACAATTTCAGTACTGTTTGACAAATACCAACAAAAACACACCATAATTCCATGCTTGCCGCATTTGACCGAGCTATCAATGCCACTGCTACAAATCTTAAGATAATATATTAAAAAATTCAAATGATAGAGATTTTTTTGCTCTAACACACAAAGTACATCTATATTGCTTTAGACAGATCAAATTTCTAGACAGCTTAACTATTGCGTCCACAATTTTAGTACTGGTTTAGAAGCTAAGGGTGCATGAATGGGAAAATTTATTTAGAGTACATAGTACTAATCAACAAAGTTCAGTTGCCATATGACAATGATCTGGTCAGATATCTTTTAAACGGGTTTTGATTAAACAAATAAGAGAAGTACTTTAAAAAAATGAATATTCTTTGGTACAATACTAACCCTTGTCTCTTTACTTTTTTGTGTTAAAGTTCATATTTCCAAAGTTACAACATTTTTTAAGTACAGAAAATGTAATTTTTGTCTTATACTTTTAACAAAGAACTTTTCTAATGGCCAATTATTAGTTTTTTATATTACTTTCAATTGTTTCTTCCGCAATTAGTATCTTTGGCTCAAATTATTGCTGACTCACACCAGTAGACGATGCTAACTAAATCCCACTGTCCCTTTAATGTCCCTTTAATATATTCTTCAGATTTTGAATATGTTTATAATGACCTAAATCTAATCAAAATTATTGTCATTTGTTCACTAAAATATTCTTAACTTTGGAAATATTAACTTTCTAGCAAAATTTTAAATTAAAAAAATATAACTTTTTCTTATTATTAAATCAAAATTGATTTAAACACAATATTATGCAAAAACAAAATAAAAGTCCAGCAGAAAATGTTTGCTCACTGAACACTCATAGCACCAATCAAAATAGACTTCAATCAAATTTTCTAAGGATGTGGCCTTCATTTCATCAAAATCATTAAATCGAAAGACATACAAAACCTAAATTTGAAAAATATATAGCTCGGTTTCAACAACATTCAAGATATTAGCTCAAAACACATCTAAAATACAAAACCCTCGTAACGAAGGTGATTACCAAGTTTCAAAAAGTCTAGAATTAATCTCCCTTTGTTTATTTTATTGTTTATATCTATTTCAAAGATTTTCTTACAAATTTCTATCTCCCTGAAAATATTGATACAAGTGTTGTAAGAAACTAAGTTATGCAAAACTTTACATTTTATGTGAAGCCACATGAAGGGCGTTTTACTTAATAAAACTTTATGAAACTGTGGACGGGATAAGTATTAATGGTGTTTTAAGGGTGAAAATTTATAACATCAAATTTTATACCTGTATAAAGCAAAGGAGATGGAAGTTCTGAGACACCCAGAACTCTTAATGTAACCAACAATAAAATTATGTAAGTTGGTATTGTAAATATTACTACCACACTTCCTTTTATATATTTCCTTTTTTTTAAAGCACAAAAATTGATTGTTTATAAAATCAATTAATCCTTCCAATGAAAAAAAAACTGATGCATGCTAACCTCTAATGATGCTGTTTTAGCATCTTCTTGAATATTCTGAAAGTCATGCTCATCAACTTCGATTTTTTATTAAAATTAGTAGATTAAGAAAATAAGTTTGTTGTTCCTACTGTGACTCAATCCAATTGCAAAGTACTAGCACTCTATCAATGCAGAATTGATGATTACAATTTACGTAATGGTGTCTTTCAGGATTATAAATAGCAGCACGAATCATGTCCTTTGGGCAATAGCCAATCGGAGAACAGAATCCGCTTGTCAATATGAACAGCTCCCAGCACAAGGCTACCAACATCTTGTAATGGTAATTCAGTTGCATGAATAAGTAGTTTTATTATGTGCAAGTTGTATGAGCTAAGAGTTAAACCAGGGGTGCCCACAAGGGGGGTCATGACGCAGACTGCGTCATTGACGGGGGGAGTTTGAAAAATGTTGAGGAAACACACAAATTAGAAGCAGAGTACATCAAATTAAAATGTATAGTTTGTAAGTGGAGAGTAAAGCGCAGTCACTATTTAACTTTCACCTGTACCATCGACTATAGAATAAAATAGACTGTACATTGCCTATATACCTACCTGTACAGTTTGAAAAGTGAGTTTAAGTCTGTCATCACGGGAACATCTAGAAAGCCAAAACGACTCGGAGTGACGCTAAAATTGTGATACGCGTGTTTCAAATACACTGTTGTTTTGAACACTTACAACACTCTGATTTCTTTGAATTTTTACACACTCACATAATATTAGTGTGGGATGATAATGGTATAAAAATTATTAATTATAAAAAATATTTAAAGGTATAAATAAATTACTAAAGCTAGGACTTAATATGGAACTTTAAATTGTGACATGAAAAAGTTGTTCTGTGAGGAACTTTTTTGTTTTTTTGGTCAGAGACGAGGAGTAAGCGTAAAGGTTTGAGCCAACAAGTTAAATTTTATGAAACACGTTTTTTTCAATAAATTAACTCATGTAGTTTAGTTTTTACAGCAGGTTAATGATACGATTAAGTGCGCGCCAGAATCTCGCTCAATTCTCACGGCGCACGCCGACCATCTTGTTATAGTACTCGCACACGATTTATTGTCTCTAAGGTTTTGTTAGTTACTTACATAGCTTTAGTAATACATTCTAGCTGCTTTTCCCCGTTAATACAAAAATGTATTGTCATTAACCACCCAAAGATTAAATGTAAAATGATTTAGTATGTTGTATGGTACTAATGATTTATTTTAAATCTAAACATTGTCTATCATATAATCAACTTAGCAAACTATATAAAATGATATTTAAGTGTATTAACATTACGTTATTATACTGTGTAGAAATCAATAAATAATACGGTACCTCTTCATAATATAAAAAAGTTACGCTAATAACGAAAAACGAAGTATGTAACATGTAACAAACAATGACAACATCAACATGGCTTAGCAAACTATATATCATGACAATTATTAAGCCGTGTATTAATATTACTTCACTATACTGTATAGAAGTGAATAAATAAAGCCTCTTTATTGTAGGAAAAAGTAACGCATAATTACGAATTACAAAGTATATAACAAGTTCAAATACAAAACTATAACTTTATCGATGTGTTTCTGTTACTTGGAAAATAATAGTCTACTGGCCTAAGAAAGTCACTACTTTTGTCAAGTGATTCCTAACATATAAATAAAGGTGTTTCTTTTTTTTAATAAAGAAAAACTTGAAAAATGTGCATAATAAGTTTCGCAGAGCCAGTTCGAAGGCGGGTGAATGAGCACTGGACGGCCGCCGACATTCGGGACCACAGAATTAAATAGACTGGTTATGCCATAACCCTGTACATTGGGGAATTGAGTTTAGGTCGGCCATCTTGTGTGAGGATAGAAACGTCGAATGGGCCTAAAGAGGTGTGACATTTTCAGTGCGCCCTTTTCATTTACACCGGGGTTTCAATAACTGAAAATGCTCGAAAATCTTTGAAATTTGACAAATTTACAGTTTAATAGTGTGTGCACTAATGGTGTGTTCACAATTTGAAAATAAAAATGATTTGGCGCTTTCAAAATAGAATAAAGTCCAAACTTTTTTATACTTTTTAATTCGTGACATCAAAATTGCGTTGCAAGAAAATTTTTTGTTTTTGGGGCAGGTGCGTCATGTAAGCGAGAGAAATATAGCTTGAAAAGCTACTTTTTCCGAAAAGAATTTTTTGAAAAATTAGCTATTGTAGTTTCCATCATATAACAGTTAGAACACAAGCTTCGTTTCGCGGGTAATGTGGCAACATGTACGTACGGGCTGCTGGCATGCGGCTCGCGACTTGCATCCGCCATTTTGTTTAAGTATTTGACTCTAAAACATGCCTCACTCTTGCGTTCGACTTGTTCAGTCTATTTAAGGGGGCACTCCACCTTTAAAAAAATTTTCTTTATTTTTAAAGCAAACCTAATTACTTTATGTTTTATAATATAAGTGTTGGTTATAGTGACTTTTCCATAAGTTTTGGCCCCCCCACTCCCCGTTTTACGGATTTAACCAGGCTTCACTTGGGCAGACATAACTCAAGTTTTATTTGAGATAGCCTCATTTTAATTTTTTTGTTTTGAATAGGGCATTCCATTCTACAACCTGTAGTATGGATATTCAATTATATAAAGTATTTCTGTAAAAAATATGTTATTTAATTTTTGTATAAAAAATTTTAGTAAAATCATTTTTTAATCATTTCTTAAAATCTTTATTATAGGAAATAGTGTATATCCATACTACAGGTTTACAATGAAATGTCCTCTTCAAAATAAAAAAAAAGTTATGAGGCTATCTCAAATACAACTTGAGTTATGCTGTCTGCCACAGTAAATGAAAACGTGAGAAACAAAACTTTTGGAAAACGGCCTAGAAAAAGACTTGGTTATTTGGAGAATATACATGTAGGCCTACGCTTTTCGTTTTTAGATAAAATAAACTAATTATAAGCACATTATCTACTTATTACATATCAAATTGTTCAGAAAATCACAGTGAACAAACCTAGGTGAATTTTTTTTTCATTTTTATCAATATTAAGGTGGAGTGCCTCCTTAATTCTGTGGTCGCTGCTCGGGACTATCTTGCCATTTTGGTAACATCAAACTCTGCGCCCAGCGCGGTACACTCGCCGAAGCCCAGTCAACATTTTTTGTATGACTAGTTAATTGTTTTGTTCATTATTCACAACTATTACTGGTAAATTGTAATTATGTACTTTAAAAAATATATGTTGTAAAATCATTTGTTCAGTAGAGTATTGTTAAGTTAGTAATAATATTTATCTAGTTTTGTGTGTAAATATTGTAAATAGTATACCTTGTGGTACTTAACCATTATGTAAATTCATTCTTTAATCATTATCTCTTGTTTGTACCCTACAGGGTGTTACTGCGCACCTTTTCAGAAAGACTTTACTCAATATTTTTTTGTATAACTAGTTAGTTGTTTGTTTATTGATCACAACTACCGGAAAATTGTAATCAGTCAATTTCCAAGATAATAATTAGTTGTTATGTGTTTTTGTGGTTGGAAATAAATGAATTATTTTCAGTTTCAAATAGAAAATGAACCAGCAATTATTGTTCTATGTTTAGCTTTATTTTATTCTATTTGTACACGGTAATAAAAGCGTGTTTCAATGGCAAATTGCTTTTATTTTAACTAACTTTTATGGGGGGGGGAGTATTACAAATTGTGGGGGGGCTGCGTCATTAAACTAGGGGGGGATGGGCACCCCTGAGTTAAACTACAGTTTTTTGTTTTAATAATTTAAACTAATTGAGTCTATCTAATACATTAATATTATGTGCCACTTATAGTAGTTATGAATGTTTAAAAGAATGTCAAACAAATTTGGTTGTTAATAAACTTTTCTGATTGTACATAGTAAAGTGCAAATTTTATATCTAAATAGCACGGTAATGTTTAACTTTGAATTACTGCTACTGAATTATTTTGCTCTTACGGTCATAATTATTTATCCTATAATAACAAATATAATAATAATCCAGTAAAAAAATATAGCCTATATCTGCTTTTAATTGAAGATTCTTGTATTTTAATTTAAAATATTCCAGTTACATTTTTAGTTGCATTTTCGTTTAAAAATCTGATGATTCTTTTTAAAGTAGCTACAGATGTATTTATTTTTTTTAAACTGTTCTTTATATTATGCTCTTTCTAATTATGATGCAAAATTAAATATCTGTGGCTTTTCCGAGGACCTTAAACAAACGTAACTGCAGAAGAATCACTGTGCCAAGCAGGGAATTGAGTTGGCTAACATACACAATGCCTATTGGTTTTTACAAGGCCAGGTTGTCTAACTAATGGTCTCTCTCTCAAAAGGACATAACTTGTTGCGGCCACTGCAGTTTTAAAGACATCTGAAAAAAAAAACTGACGGTCTACAAATTTTGTGTTTTTTTTATAGCTCTTCTTGAAAATCTGGACAAAGTCAGATTACTCATAGCACAGACCTACTTGAGTGATTAAAAACGTTTCCATCTTTACAATGATTAATGGAAGGTAACTCACTTTTTGTGAATACACTAGCTCAGTAACAACAGCTTATTATAAGACTGCAATGGTTTTTTTCATTTTGGAGCTTAAATAAATATACATTTTATTTCAGTGATGTGCTAGACAAAATACAAAACTATTAAAGTAATACTAGCGGACCCGTGCGAAGCATTCGCATTCTAACTTACTTAAATCCCACTTAATTAAAGTACACACCGTATATTTAGTATCGTATAGTGCATATACAATACGATACTAAATATACAATAAATTAAAAATAGCAATGTGTAGTGGCGTAAGGGCAGCTCTCCAGCTGGTATTGCTATCATCAGTGTTGCCAACGCCAGGAAAATATCCCTACAACTTACTTGATCTTACATCATTGTTACTTCCGGATTCTTTATTTCGTTTTGTTTTGTATTTTTTTGTATAATTGTATTTTGTATATTTTTCCGGTGTGTAACGGTTAAGGAAAGCTTTAAAATGATGCCTCATTCATGTAATGTGATGCTGTATTAAGGAAGTTATGGCGTACCGACAAAAAAAATGGCCTTGAGAAATAATATATGTGATAGTTTTACATGAATACTCACAGCTTCTTTTTCTATCTCATTAATCTGAGAAGACACAGTGTCCTGAGGAAAAGGAACTTTTAAAGCATCATATTGCTTTTGAAAATTGTCAACTAATCCTGCAATTGCAATCTTATTTTTGTAGAGAGTCCAATCGATTGTAGGTGGTTTTTCTGGAAAAGCCATCAACCTGTAAAAAAGAAAAAAATTTGTAGCTGGAAAAATGTTTAAATAAATAAGTATTTCAGGACTTAAAATTGGTGTAAGTTTACTATTTGATCCTAGCGAATTTTTGCAGACAACGACATTGTTTTACATTCTACTGTTAAATGATGAATACAAGTAAACATACTGTGACTAAATACTATAGGTTAGAATCTTTTAGGTTTTTTTGTTATTATTCTTGCATTTCTGTTGTCATAGGTTAGCCTAGGATCGAATAGCAAACCTGCACACTAAAATTTAAATCAGTTAACAATAATAATAAAATCTTTAATATTATTACAAATTTATTAGGCCTATACTACTATAAACATCACAAAATCTATAAGTTTACCGGTAATCATTTTATATAGCCTATTGTAAAATTTTCATAAATTGAGATGTTATAATCCATTAAGGTAAAGGATTTGTGGTTAAGAGAACAGTAATATGTAAGTTTCATAAAAAGCCTAGATTCAGTAACCTCAAAATTCCATTTAAGAAAGACAGATTGTATAAAACTTTGGGATTTACAATTATAACAGAATCATTATAAAATCACATCTTATAAAATACTATAGCTAAAGTAAATAAAACTTACCTTTTTTCTGAAACAAATAATAACAAAAACCAAATTTATTTATAACCTACATGGAAGTGTTTAGAACTATTTTGCTGTTCTTTTATGCAATTGTAATAGAATAATTTCAAACATTGTAAGTTTATTTACTATAAGAAACAAACTAACGAAATGAAAGAATTTTTTATTAAAAGTGTAAGATAAATTATTAGAAATACAGAAGTGGAAACTAACAGTGACATTATTTAAGTATATTTGTTGGTACTGTAGCTAAGTTGTACTATCACAGATACGTAACAACAGATGTTTAATGTTTTGAACGATGCATCGAATTAGCGGTGTATAACATATAAAAATTAACGTAATAATAAAGTGGATTAAAACTAAATAAATAAATTTTAATGTGAATAATATATGAAAATTGATATTAGAACAGTTATTGGACATTTCCTCGAACATAGAACAATTTGTGAATTATAAGTTCTAACGCAATGCCAGTGCGGTTATGAGTGAAAGCAAATATACTCTAATCAAGCATATACCTGGCGAAAGGCTTAAAATTAATTAACTCTTGTACCAGTTTAGAAGTTCTGATATAGTCATTGTACATGTATTTTAAATATTGTAGGCCTCCAAGAATAATAATTTTGAATAACCAAAAAATTAAATACTTAGTCCACAGAAGAGAATTAACAGAGTATAATGTATGGTAATATACAAATTTAAATTAAGTCTGCAGCAATTGAGGTAATATCAAACCAATTATCATTTTGCAAAAATTTGAACTTGATTGCCTATGTAAAAAGTGTTACATGGGTTATAAACAAATGAACTTGAATTGAAATTTGAACTTTAATATTCCTAGTTTTAAGATTGTTCATGTGTATTAGTATAAGTTCATGTATAAATTGGCAATTAGGCCTACATATTTAATAACCACCAATCCGAAGACCCCAGATCCAAGAGCTTATTAAAGCATTAACTTAAGCTTATTTGTATTATAAAATTAAACTTGTAAACTGTGCTCAAAGCTATTATAAAATTGTAATTAGTTAAAGTTTAAAAAAGAAACTTCCAAAGCCAGACATTAAATGTTATAAGTAACTTATTTTAAAGCTGTGTATTATTTCTAGCTAAACAGGGTTTGGCTAATAGAATAGAATATATTTTTAATAGGGTCTAATATAATATATATTTTTTTTATTGTATTCTCCATTTATCATGGCTGAAAAAAAGAATAAAGCATAACCTAAACATAGATAACTCCCAAAAATGGTAATAGTTCATATATAAGTATATTAATATTATATATTAAAATATACATCATAAACCTTACAATTCCAATAAATATTACATAATTCTTTTATGTAAATATAAAGTGCCTACCATAAACCTGTGTTAAAAATATGTATTAAAATACCATTTAAAATTAATATCACAATAATACTAAGTCTACCAATGATATATTGAACATAAAATTACCTGGCCACTAGCACTTGAGTTGATCAGAATATAGTTAGGTCGGTAGTATTACTTACTTTCCTATAAAAATTATACTTTCAGCTAATATTTTAAGAGGTAGTGGTAGGCTATTCTAAAAGTTCGCCAGCTCAGCTGATTGAAAATGTTTCACTAATTTTACAGGGAAGCATATATTGTAAACTTACAACAGCAAATGCTTTTACATTGACGTTAAACAACATTGAGGTCTATCAAGCAAGACAATGGAAATAATAGCCTATTCAATTAACATTACAATCATGATCAAGGGTTTTTTGCGCTTGGGTTGCACCTCTTCCGAATTATGTCACCTCTTGAAGACATATTATAAATGTTTCTCTACTTATCCTTTTAACTGTTTAAACTACAATACACTAGGCCTGGGGGCGTAAATTTACTATTTGACCCTCGGCTGATATTTTTGCAGACGACAAAGTTGTTTTACATTCTAAGACTGTTAAATATTGAATACTGGTAAACATACTGTGACTAAAATTAGTATAAGTTAGAACTTTAGGATATATTTTTTTAATTATTATTGCAATTCTGTTGCCATAAGTCAGACCGAAGGTCAAATAGTAAATTTGCGCCAGCCTAGGAATTGTAAATATGGCATTGTATGTTAGAGGGTAGGGTAGGGGTAGTTCTTTAGCCTAAAATATGTATAACTATTAACTAGCCTGGTTACTGGTATGACTTTGAGGAACAAAATATAAATTAAGTAGAATACAAATTTGATGAACCTCCTAACCAAACTATTTCTGCTCGAGAATATTCATGAAAGAATCAAGTAAGTTACCTTCTCAGATAGTTATCAGATTTTGCCTTGAAAGTTATAAATTGGGGCTTTTGACTCTCTGGAACCCTTTCAGCAATTGATGCCCAATTTATATTAGATTGAGAAATTCTTCTTGCTGCCATTGTGACGAATTCTTCTTGACCGACCTTCAAGAAAAATGGCCAGAAAACCTGTGCAAGCAAGTAGCAGAAGAGAAGAGTAAATTTGTACTGCCAGCAAGATTACCAACGTTTCATTTAAAATGAACCAAATTCAGAAAACTGGTATTAA
The DNA here is from genome assembly GCA_018207615.1 of Philaenus spumarius. NCBI lineage: Eukaryota > Metazoa > Arthropoda > Insecta > Hemiptera > Aphrophoridae > Philaenus > Philaenus spumarius. The sequence goes on from JAGFPH010000745.1 coordinate 59,995, forward strand.
TTTTTAGCCATTTAGTTTCAAATTATATTCCTTCAGTATGGCTAAATTAAATTTGTTTAAGTTAAAAATATTAAATATTACAATTAATTAATATAATGCATATTCTAAGAATGAATAAATATCTGCCTTCTTCCCTTGTTAATGAACAATATAGTGCAAGTCCCGATTTTCTTAAATGGGCAATCATAAATAGTTATAGGCCTACTTAGTTTCTTTTCCGCCTGAAATGTTTGTTATAAATGACAATGGTTTTATGAATAGGTTTAAATTGTAAATACGTTTTCGTTTTTAAGATTACAACGGGGTTTTGTTGAATGCATTATCAAAAATAAAAAAAAATTGGGTGTGCGTCGGACCACACGGTGGAAGTTATACTTCTTTGGCCATTCTCATACACCCACTCACGCACACAAACAGACAGGATATATAAATGAAATATAAGACATTTTTCAATATTATTCAATATATTTATCTTCAATATATGGCGCTGCAAGACAGTAGTGTCGTCGAAATGAATCAGTGTATGTATATATTGTGGATTCGGTGACCCTACTGTCGATTAATCGATAGTTCTTAAAAATTTGTTCTTACTTTTCAGCGTGACGCGGTTT
>JAGFPH010000745.1:60615-73303 GCA_018207615.1 Philaenus spumarius
AACATCCCATCCCAAAGTGTCTAACGGGCGCAAAGAAGTATAACTTCAATAACGTAAGAAGAACATGATTTAAATTTATTATTATAACCAATCTTAAAACATTTTTCAATCAGGATTAGTTACATTCTGTAAATTAATTACTTTAAAATTCTGAAGTAATATAATGAAAATAATATTGAAAAATTATGCAATAAAAAAATTCTACATTTTTAACACCTGTAAGCAGTAATTTAAATTACAAACTTGCATCTGAACAGCTTTTTTTTTATTAAACTGCATTAATTCACTAGCATCTACTTGAATTACATAATATTAAATTTGGTCTTATACCAAACATATAATACATTTATCCTACGCATTTATTGCTTATATTGTATTTGTTTAGTATTCAAACAATAATTATTCATACCAAAAATTACATTATAATTTGATTTAACATTTAATTGCATTAGTACTGAAGATTTGTAATGTTTAAATTTAAATGACGGCCGTCATTGTTTGAATTTTCCTAAGTAAATATTTCTCTACAACATCTCAAATGTTATCTACTCATTATTTTAGTAATATCATAGAAAAGATAGTTTTGATCAGCTGATTCCCGCGTAGTTGTTTGCCTTGCCTTCTGCTATTTGTCATTTCTTGAATTTTATCCAATCGCCATGTTAGTAATCAATAGTAATAGCAAACTAAAAAGATTTGAGCTTAGGGAGTTATTACATTCTAAATTTTAAATTTGAGACACAGACTGTGATAACATTTAATGATTCTTGAAAATAAGTTATGCCAAAAAGAGGGAGGAAATGCAGGACTTACAATAATTCAAAAGTAAAGACATACGATAGGCGAGGTGATAAGTGTGATAATGTTAATATTGGAACTCAAAACATTATTAGATGGAATACTTTGAAACTTAAATTGGGATGTAAAACTGACGGAGAATTCACCACATATTTGTTAGATTTGGCAATAAGAGAAACAGGGTAAATACTTTAAAACAGTACCTACAATTTATAATATATAAGTAATACGATAGGCAGGGCTCCTTTGTTTACATTTTCTCTTAGTATTTAATGCATAATGAATAGTTTTCACTTCTTTTTTTTACACCATTTAATGAAAAATATGAAGTGACACAATTACTTTTTAAGGAGTATTTTATAACAGTTATGTTGAAATACACGTATTATGAATTGTGCTTATTGAGCAAATAACTTGATGTATGATGGTGGTTATGTTATATTACAAAACCTTTCTACATATTACAGACAAAATTATTTCAGTTATTGTCCAAGGGGCAGTGTACGTGATTCAAAAGTTCAAGGTCCAAGGGTGAAGACCATGAATGTTTGTGTAGGAAAAAGTTAATTTTAGGCAATAATAAAAAAAAGTTAACCTAGCTAGGCCTAGTTGTAGTTTGTAAACTTTATGATTAAAATTATTTTTTTGACATGTTCTACAAAGTCGTATAGCCTACATGCACCTACTAAACTAAATATTGTTTCTTAGGGTAAATACCTACCTAATGCCGAAATTACGTACTTCAAAATTCAAGTGTTTTCCTTTCCTAGGTTGGCCAAATCATTTCCTGAGAAAAACGAGACACAACTAACTGTGCACCAAGGGACCCTCTCCCCCAATTTACCGAGGGTTTTAAAATAAAATATTTGTATTTTATAGAAATTTATGTTTTGTATAATATAATACATTTTGTTAGTCAGTTATAGCCTTTTGATAAAAAAGGAGAAACACAAAATTTACTATGACTACTTTTATATCTGTTTAATTAATTATATTTAATATAGGCATATATTATTTTTTTTTAAATAATAAAAATATAAATTTTTTTAAATTTCATTTTAGGAATTTTTTATAAAATTAAGTTAACATAAGCTTGAAATATTAATGAGTGTTTGTAGTTGGGGTTGATTGTTCTTGGAGAAAGGGGTATTTCTTGACCGGTACAACTTGATTGACATAACCTCAACAACTAAACTATTCTGAAAGTGATAGGGGTAAGTGACGACACGGAAAATGTTCATAACTTCTTAGGCCAGTTAGTTGGTAGTTCACATAATTGGCATCAGTTGTCGCCCAACTCAACTGCAGACAAATCAAACTGCTTAGAGAAATAACCTAAACTGTATTAATTTGTCGTGTCGTAGGCCTATTTCATTTAATCAAGCGTATCAAAAAAATAGAAAATTTCACAAAATCTATTTAAAAGTGAATTCTGAGACATTTAAGCGTCCCAAAACCACTTTTCAGGGCCGGGATGTATAGTCTCCCTAACCTTTTCCTTACTAGACTCCATAACAAAAATGCTAATATCTTTTATTGTCAAATAGCCGATGTTAAAAAATTACCTTAAAAGTTGTGATTAATATCCTATTTAGTTTGTATGTATGTTTCCCATCTAAAACTCCGATGTTGAAGGAGAAGTAAGTTTTCTCTTACTAACTCAACACTCTTGCAACTGCATTTCTTTTCTATGTTTATTTTACTTGTGTACTCTAAAATCACCAGTTAGTAGTAGAAGTGTGACTCTTCCCCCAAAATATTTCATAATGTCTTGTCATGATATTCCCTTAAGTTACATGTTATATCAGTTATGAAAAATCATTTATAATTTATATAAATAAATAATATGTACTTCATTTTATTTAATTCATATTTTTTAGCGAATTTCCATAGGAAAAATGAGCTATTGCAGTGACCCTTATGGTAAGACCTAAGGTCAGGAGTAGCAAACACCGATCATGGTCCCCAGAACACGTTTTGGGATGTCGTTAAACATAATATGTGTTCGCACTCTAGCGGCCGTATTTTAAGTCTGATTTGGTTCAAATTTGGTACACATGTTGGTTGTCTACGTCGCTCGGACGAGTTCGCCAGCCAAAAAAATCCAACCACCGGAAGCACATTTTTTGACTGGAAGTAACTATTTTTTAGATGTTTCATACGAGAATTAATTTTTTTCAGGGTTTTTTCTAAAAATATAAATGTAGGATGTTATTCTGCACATTTTGTTTTTTTACGCGACCTTATAGCTTGCTTGGTTCCCCCAAAACGTAAAATATCATATAAGTACCCAGTTCAAAGCCACGTGGTGGATTTTACCTTGGAGGTATCTTCTCATCTGAGGCCGATGGGCGAGTTTTTACGCTGCAAGCGAAGCGAAGCTCATAACCCGAGGCCACAAGAAGCGAGTTTTTCCACTGAGAGTGTAACGAAGGAGCGCGTGATTCGGAGGCTTAGGTGCCAAAAAATTCTACTAATATATTTTGTACAAAAGGCAGCTATTCAGCACCGTCGTGAGTAGGGCCTAGACCTAATTGTTGGTTGAAACCCTAAAACATAGGCCTATAAACTTAATTTTGGAAATTTACTCAACTCACGTCAGCGGTTCAGCTGCATGGTCGAATTATTTTAATCTGTATTGGTATTTAGGTTGCTTTTCAAACTAAAACAAGCTGGTTTTTCAATAACAATTAACTTAATTTGTTTTAATTGTAAAGGTAATTTGAATGGGTTTATCAGCATCAATGCAGAAACCTAGAGATCTATATGTCCAGTTCTTTTGAAAATGTGATAGCCTAATTAAGAAAATATGGGTCATAAAGGAAAGTATAATACGGAGGCCACTATTTTTTTAATCGTTGCTAGGTTAGGTATTGTTTTAGTAAACAACAGAAATGCAAGAATAATAAAAAAAATTGCCTAAAGTTCTAACCGATAGTATTTAGTCACAGTATGTTTAGTTGCTAGGTTACTACTAAAAATAGTATGGTATATAATAAAAAACGTCTAAAAATAGAGGTCTGCTTACAATACGTAAGTTCCGAAAAGTATAATAGGCTAATATATACTTTTTTTTGTGACCCATATTTTCTTCATTACTTGTATACAAATACTTATGGATATAGTCCATACTTTGTATTTTCTGAGATAATTACTGATCCTGAACCAAATCTGATTTCCGGTTATCCAACGAAAATGTGGAGTAAATGAATATTAAATTCTTTTTTTAAAAGGACCGAATTTCAGCACAAGATACTTTAATTCTTCAGTGGACTTCAATAGCGTGTGGCATTAAATCATGCAAATTTTATAAACTAACTTACTTGATTTTTCTGAATATCAGTATTGTTCCAGTCCTAATGTAAATGAAGGCATTGTTGCAGCCTATTGTTCTCAGGTTTGATCACTCTATGCTTTGATGACAGTTCTAATCCAGCTATTTACACTATTTTTGTGTGTTATTCCATTTCTCATTTTCATTGCACAAAATAAAGATGTTGAAACAAATAGGCCTATTTGAGATTTTTGAAAATGAATTAAAAATTAAGTTTGTAATTTTAAATTCTACCATACCATACCTAACATAGCCTATTGTTTTATATCTTGCAAACAAATTTTGCATCTTATAAATACTGTATTCAACAAATGTTTGACTTTTTGAAAAGAACAGGTTGGGTTTCCTCGCTTAAGTTTTAATTTATCCATTTGATACATCATTCAAACGTAGAACCTAAAAGACTGCATGTGCTTCTGACTTAAAAGTGAGTTAATACTACTCCCAGATTTTATAACATTGATGTAAAAGCCTGAAAAGTTATGCTAACATTTATAACGGAAACATGTTACCGGTAGTTAATGTTTTCAATAATTTTTAAATAACATTCTAGTTTAAAATATTTAAGTCAATGCATTGACTTAAAATTTTCATGTTTTATATTCTTTTTCCATTTCCAATTATTATTTCAAACGGTTAATTTAATTTTGTTAACAGGAACCAAAATAGTATCAAGGACTCACAAGAAAATGAAAAATTTTCAACATTAAATGACGATGAAACTTCAGAAAGACCACATAAAAACACTGTTATGTAAGTAACGTTTTCTTATAAAAGTTTGTTTCAATATATAAATATTGAACATTTTATATGCAGTAGAGTCTCGATAGATTGAGACGAAGGAGACCGGTACCATCTTGAATTATGGAAACCTGGCAACTTTCTGATTAAATTACACAATGGGTGATCGTCCTCATCATCAAAATTTTCAGTTTTTGTGTTAGGTTTACTTCCCTGTGGAATTTTTCTTCACGACTTAGAAATTGTATCTAACTTTATCTCGCTCCAAGACTCACTGATTCATTACACAACGTTCTTCACAGTCACTTTCTTTAAAGCTCCTACAATGTTTTCATGTCTTCCGAATGCAAGATTGATTGTAGCAATCGTTGACGATACTTTTTCTTTAGGCATTCCAGAATACCCTGATTCATTAGTTGAATCAAACTGTTAACATTTGGTGGGAGAAACAAGGCGCGGATCCCGTCGCACTGCAGTTCGTCTACACTTTGATGTGAAGACGCATTATCCATTGTTAAAATAGCTTTGCATGACAATCCATTTTCTTTTAAAAACTTTTTACTCTCCGGTACAAATGATTCAACTCAAAAAGATTTCCTGATTCAGCCATGCATTGTTTTGATGTAGATAACCGGACTTTTTTACAAGCTCAGATTGATGAGAAACTTGTAATTCTAAGACTTGAACTATTAAAATAAGCATCAAACTTAAGTGATTTCTGAGGTATCAAGGTTTTTGTAAGTATAAGAATAATATAAAGTGTAAATATTTTAGACATTTGAAATCAGTGTTTCCCACCATGAAATCCTTTCTTGTTTATCTATTGACAGGTAACCAGAAATATTTAATATCTAAATTCATTCAAAACTACATACACTTAAGCAGAAAAATATACTTATGAACAAATAATATTATTCAAATAAGAATGTTAATTAATTTGAACACTGCCTGTTTATAGGATTATGGGATCACAATTAAACAAAAAATTACTCTTATAGTGCTGTAGTACCCATAATTGTAAAAGAAATGAATAGCTTATTATAAATATAAAATATTTAAAAACGGGGAATAATATTGAATATTCTATTAATATTAATGGGGCTTAAATTGTCAACATTTTTTCACCCACCTCTTTTAACATTCTAACTTGTGTAATCAACAACTTTTTAATATATTCTTTAAGAAAAATTAACAAGAAGCATTTCAAAACAGACTGCATTTTAGCAGCTCTTTAAATTAGCCCATACAATACACAACCTCTTTAGGTCTGATTCTAAAACCTGACTTAATTAGATAAAATAAAACCTGAACACAAAATCTCACAATAAATACGTTTACTAACCTCAAACGCGTTTCAACGACAATGTCGCCATCCTCAGTGATGCACGGGCTACAGTAACCAAACTATAACTGATCTAACAGTGTGACAACGCACCGTATAAATACCTAACCAGAAGGGGCGTACCCTACAGGGGGCATGTCATAACCTATGCTAAGGCGTTAACCACCGCCTACCGTTTATCAAATATCTTAACAATCATAAACTTTGGAAAAACTTTTCTTTTCCTACACATACTCAGAAACCAAATATCATCAGACAATGAGGACACAAATTTACAAATATCAAAGATTATTTAATGTTAATTAAAATGATTAAATTAAAATACAATTCAAATTCACACAGGCTAGCTCAAATAAATTATCTCTTGTCTATTTTGGATATGATTGCCTCTTAATTGCACAATAGCTTATCTCGGGGGGTTAGTGCCGACTTTTTCCAATTAATATTAAACAAACGTAGATTCTTATATACAAGATTAATTGATTTTTTTTTAAAGAATTTGGAATTACAGTATAGTAGGGCCTAAGTGTAGGTAGTACAAATTGGAAATTGATGTGAGTGTTGGTGTTTATGTGTGTAGAATAATTGGGAATATTTAATGAAAAGTTCGACATGTATTTATCAGTTCGTATTCACAGTCTATGGTGGTTGTATAAATATTTAAGGTGAAGTTCTTCAAATTTGGTGGTTAGAAGAAAAATATTTTGGAAATAATATCACCAATGAAATGATTATTAGCTTGGATTAATCTCACCCAGTTTTAATGTTCTCTTCTGGTGATGTGGACAGATAATTGTTATAGATTAATAATATCACACTTCACTGTACCGAAAGTTTATAAGGCTAACGTTGAACAATATCTGTACTAGTAGTATCAGCGTTGGTCTTCTGGTGTTGTAGAGGTCAACTGGTAACAGGTCTGCCTTCTTTGAAGTCTCAGCAACAATTACTTACATTTTTTAAATCACTCTGGGTTTGGCTAAGGCCTTCAGGAAATGGTATTTGGTGCCTTATGAATTTTACATCTTCTGGGGCATTTAATTGTTGTATTAAATTATGTGTTTTTGAATATTGGGTGTTGTTTTTGTGTAATTTTAATTAATTTAGTAAATAATTTGGTTTTATAATTACAAAAGTGATAAAAGGAATGAGAAATGTAATTAAATAAATACGGTATATTAAAGAAAAATACCTAAATAGCTCCTTGTACAATATTTTCTTATGATCTAACAACTATGACTAAAAAGATACATTTAACATTTGCAAAATGGATTACAAGATTTCATAGACCAATCACAGCGATCGTTAGGTTTCGTGGGAGGAGTCTAGCAAAACATGGAGGACTCGTTTTAAACATATATTTGTCCTTCAGATTGACTTTGTTTTAATTTTATCGTCTCAACAGTACTTCTTCTGAATTTTTGTCAAAGACATTTTGTATGTAAAATGTTCCGTTCTATACGACGGTCGTGTTCATTTTTTAATTTAAAACTTAGTTTCTTTGCAATCAAACTTTTTATTTCTTATTTGGCCTAGCCTTTTACAGACTTGCATATTTTCTGTCGGATTTGAAATATGAATTTTGGTTGATCGTTTTGTTATTTGTGTGATATTATAATTTTGATGGATTGGTTGATTAATTTAGAAATATTTTGATGTAGGAAAGATATAGATACAAGGTCGGGAAGTAATTTTAATTGTTAAATATGTTGTTGAAGGTCGGGTATTTGGAGATATTATTTGCTAATTCGATGTTTGCAATCATGGCCGATAGATGTCGTTAGCGTTGATTGTAAATGAATGGAATTCCTTCGAAGGTTTTTCTGTCTCTCTCGCACTCATGAGTGTTTAATTTTAAATGATGTGATTTCTTATTTGGTCGATTTACTATTATTTGAAATTAATATTTTGAATTGTTACACCCAGTAAAATTGAACAAAAATGAGGTCCTTGGTCCATAGATCGACAAATAAGAACAAAATTAAAAGTTGAATAGGCAAATTAAGATAGCGAACATTCAGCCATCTTGCTTACCAGATAAATATAACAGCTTTGCCAGATTAGCATTAGCTGAAGACCTTTTTAGGAAAGTAAGACAACTTATATATTACTATGTTTACAAACTGAAAACATACTATGATTGGAGACTGTAAGTTAGTTTAGGTTTAGGTTTTTTTAAATTGCAATTCTGAAACTTAACAACAAGGTTGACATTGTTAAAAAAGCAACTTAGAATAATATATAAAAAACATACCCTAAACTAACTTCAATTCTTGTTTTTGTATCTTATACGGATTTCCTTTTTTGCACATGCGTGAAACAAATTTGCTAATAGGCAAATTGATATTGATCTCTATATTGATCTTCATTAAATTTGGCAATGACTATGTAAGTTATTACAGGTTTATTAAGATAAATCTACATTTTTATGTTTATTTTCTATAAGTAGTTTATATTGTGTTTACGATAGTTATTTTTTATTTATTTACTTCCAGTGGTGTGTTTAGTGCAAACATAACCAAAGTGGCTAAACTTTAATCTGGGTTTTTAGAATCAGTTATGTGTCTACTTTCAGAATATGAAAAAAATTTCACTTTATATAGTCATGCTCTCTTTCATTGATAGGCCTACCTAAAATATTTTTGAATTTTTATTAAAATATCGATTTGAAGTTTTACTTGTGTAATGGTTGGTTATTGTTTTACTATTTTGTTAGAAATTATGAGCTCCCAAGTTCAATTACCATGAACCGCCATATTTATGACGTAAATTTCCCTAGTAAAATAAGTACAGTTAAATAGATATTTGAACCAATACTTATACACAAAATTATGGAGATAATTTCTCAAAACTATTAAAATTTGTATGTATTTGGGAGTTAATTGTTTAAACTATAATATTATACCTCTTTCTTGACTATTTGTTATGTATTGTTGTAATGCTATTTCTAGAAATGGTGAAACTGTTATACTACGTGCAAAGAATGCAGTCAAGAAGTCAGTTACTAGAAGTTGTACAAAAGTTGAAGAAGAAGTCGATAAAGAAGATGAATCATTTTTCTCGTACACGGAGAAAAAAATAAAAACAAAAAAGACGTCTGTAATAGTGCTAAATGATGGAAATTTAGAGCTAGAAAAAGACAATCCTAAATCAAATTATATATTTACTAGTCAAGGTAGGTTTATTTATTGAGTTTTCTAATTATTTAGTCACTTTTGTAAATGTAGTCAGTATACCTTTTAATATTTAAATACTTAATACTCATTATTTATAACTTTAGAGCTGGTAGGATTTTTTGCTACTTTTTAGATTTTGGTGCATAATTTGCTCAGATTTTAAGCTCAGGCTGCTTTAAAAGGACTTAACAACATTGTATATTCATGTAAATTTATTCATATTAAAGCACTATTTAAAAAAAATGTTTTAGCAATATATACATTAAGTTTTGTTACCTTGTAGGTAGTAAGGTTCAATGTGGTTTCCATTGGTGATTTTACAGACATTACACCTGAAGTCGATTTCCTGCCACATCCTCTTCAGCTTTTTAGGCAAATCTTTTAAACTGGTGCGTAGGCTCTTGCTGTGATCTCAGCGAGTAATGATAGTTAATAAACTTAATCCTTGATAAATATCCAGAACTAAAATTCGAGAGGTGTCATGTCGGGGTTTATGTGTCTTAGAATATGTGTAGGACATTCTTAGATTTTTATTTTATATTTCCAGACCTTGAATTAAAAAAGTAATCATCCTATCTTGGAAAATGCTTGTTTTTTATGTTAGCCAAATAAAACTGGATTTCTATTTCTCCAGTTGTGTTTTAATTATTATAAAAACAAAGCCATTTATTTCCATTCTGTCATCAGTCATCTAGATTATTCTTAAAAAGGTAAATGTAGTTAAGGTATTTTTTAGTATATATAATTGTTTTCATATGGATGTTTTTGAAGAACTCTTTAAACATTGGTTTTATTTTATTATTGAATGAAAAAAAATGTTCTTGAAAAGTTCTGGAATATAGGTACTTGAATTTTTCAAAAGTAAAGTAATATGAACCCTGCAGGTTTAATAAATAAAGTGGCCATGCAATTGGCTCATCTTGACCTATACATGTACCTGGAAAGCGTTTATAAAGGAAATCCCAGACTTCGGTGAAGTAGTGAGTTCGGAATTTTTGGTTGTACACTAAAACCCCGGGGTTAACCGAACTAAAAGAGAGGAAGCTATGTAGGATAACAATTTTTTCGGTTAAGCCAATAACATCTAACACTACAGTTTTAAAAAGTTTTGAAGGTCAAACGAATTCAAAAATCTCTTTGTAGGCTAAACTTATGTTCTTTATGTAAGTTAAAATTATATTTTTAGGATTACGGTACATCAATATACAGTATAATTAATAGTTTGTAGCATATGAATTACTCATTCAAAAATCTCAGTAATTTTTGTTTGTTTCTTGCATATTGTACGTACAATAAGGCTATTATTTTCTGAGGCATTTCGGATATCACGGGTTTTGTTGACCCGAGTTCGGTTAACCGGGGTTTTACTGTATTCCTCAGTCTGTAGGATTAAAAATTATGCCAGTTTATCTTGTTGATAGTTTTCTCTTGAAGAAAGAAAGTGATATGTTGATAGCATCACTCACTCAAGAATCCTTGAGGATTTCTTATGGCTTATTGAACTCCTGTTTCAACAAAACTCATAAATGGTAGGAATATTGGAAAAAACACATAGCAAGCCCACTTGTAACCAGTGAAGGCAACCATCTTTGCTCCATCTGTTAATAGCGCTTACGATAGTATGATTATGTTCTATGCACTACATAAGTCTAAACTATTTTTGCAACAAAATGACTCTAAAACCAGCTCGTAAGTAGTCTTAGGAAATTTACAAAGTTATTTTTGAATTTCTTTTTATTTACTCTCTAGATTTAATAATATTTGTCTTACATTATTAAGTATTGCATTTGCTTACATACGATTTTCTTTTGATTGGTTTTTCTTTATTCAGTTACATTGCTAATGGCTTTGAAAAAAGAAACTGTGAACTGAACAATAGACTAACATGGTGCGGTGTAGTTAAATAGTTTTATTAGATTTAATAAAATTTTGTTTGTTATTAGCCATATTGCTTTAATAGTATATTTCATCGCTAGGACCAAAAATGATGCTTTTCGATACGAACTCAAGTTTAACTTGAGTGGAAAATGAGTGAGGATCGAAAAGCCACTTTTGGCCCGTGTGATGAACGATACTTTTCATCACACTGTGATTAATATAGTAATAATAAATTTTATATAGATTTTTTCAAAATAACCTATTGTTTCTCAGTAACATTCCTGAAGTACAATGACAACATAGTTTACGTTTACAGCACTAACTAAATTATTGAGGTCAGCTGATTTTAATATCAACAGCGATACAAATAAATACCTTCCTTAATTCTAAGAATTTATAGGCCTAGGCATTGATTTTTAAGGAAAAGTTTATCTTGTCTTCGCTGTTTTATTCTGTCCTTATTTTATCGCTTTCAACCGAGAATAACCGCAAACATTACATGGCAACAATACATTGTTTAAGTTCACTAAATTAATTTTAACAACTGATGTTAAATCATCGCGTAATATTAATACACTACTACCGATACTTTTACATGAATAAACGTACTGCTGTGCTTTTTTAAATAATAAGTTATAAGTTTATTTATTTTACTTAATACTTGCATATAGTAACAATATGTAGTTTTTATTGTCACTCATGTTTGTTTCTTTGTTAAAATCGTTATTATATCTAATAAATTAATAATACAACATTTCAAATCATAATTTTTACTGATAGCACTACTGGTGTTATAACTAATTTAGAGAGCAGCAAAAATCTCCTGCTGATTTTGCTGACCTAGACCGAGAAAACGCTATTTTAAATACTCAAAGCTGATACTGAAAGTGACTCTTTTCGATACAGGGTGATGAAAACATTATTTTTTATCATTTAATCAATTTTAATGATTAATAATTCTGAGAAGATATAGTATACTAAGTTTAAGAATCACATCTTTCTTATAGTTCAGGGTTCTCTAAATGTTGGTTTACATTAAAATTTTTAATTGTCCAACGCAATTATATTAGAGGTTTATTGTCTGAAAGCAAAAAAAAAGCAAGAAGTGCAACTCATGAGGTCAACTCGATTAACTTCCCAGTATGAAATAAATTAATAATTTTGATGATATTAATATTCTGTATCTGTAAGTAGAACAATTACATATATTTTAAATGAAACAAGTAACAAGTATTTTACATTATGAAATAGATCTTGAACAATTATTATTCCTATATTCTGGATCTATAAGTGTAGAAACACACAGTTATAAATCTAAGAAGAAAGTCTAGGTTTTCATACATTATTTAATTATTTGAAATAATCTAGGCTTACACCAAAATGATTATTCATTATTATTATTATTAGGTTCTTTCTTGT
>JAGFPH010000745.1:111568-123672 GCA_018207615.1 Philaenus spumarius
TCCTATTCTATATTATTTTATACTTTGGAAAGTTGGGAGATCTTACACTATTCTCTACAAAATGGTATAAAGAAATCTGAAAACATAAGGAATTGTAGGCATTACCTCGGTTGAGAAATGTGCCTGTTTCATTGGGTGAAAACTGTCCAATCGTAAGGGTTTACAGAAATCTTTGTCATAAATCATGTAAAAGTGACATCTAATTGGAAGGCACTATTAGAAAGATTAAACCTTGATGAATCCAATAGTATCTTTATAATCTCGATAGAAATACTTCTGTAGATAGTCTTGAATGTCGAAGAAGTGGGAAATAACAGTACAATTGTATTCAAATTCACGTGGAAACAGCTGAAACCCGATCTGCATATTTTAAAACGATGACTACGTGTGTAAATATACGTTTTACGAAAAATACAAAAATTATAGTTTAATTCATTTCCTTTCCAACGTGCCGGTTTTATTACTATTGGATGATTTTGAGTATATTAATTAACCGAATACGCAAATTTACGCATTTGATCGAAATGGTTGCATCTTGCGCCTGAGAGAACGTCACTTAGTGCAGTCTGCCACGGGGAAGGTAAAGAGATTATTTTGTAAAGACTCTAACCTTGTACTAAATGATGGTAGAATTCATGCCAAACTCATTCTTTCTTAAACCATTGTCCTCCCTATGAAGACACCACACCATTTTCCTTTACTTTTGTTTGTTAACCAAGTAACTGTTCTTTTTTGTAATATGTATATGCCTGTTTTATATATTTTTCTTAGTCTGAGTTATGCTACCTTGTCAATGCTGTCGCAGGCAGACTCAATACATTTTGTAGAATTTACTACAAATTTTCCGTTTGTTTTTTTCATTTAGAACCGATCTTAAACATAACATTTATTATTTGGTTTGCAGAGATGTTTATAATTTGGTTTAAAATTACAACCGCATCAAAGCTCAACAAATTATGGCACAAATTCTATTTCAGAATATAATGTTTGCTCATGTGCAGTTCAATGTATCCTAGTTTCTTACTGTCAATTACCGCCAGCAATTTTTTTTCATGTCTTCAACTTAAATTCTATACATTCACGACACGTGTTTCAGACACTAATTGTCCACAAAATACAAATGATAGTACTCCATGTAACACTTGTGCTTAGTAACAACATTTACATATATTAATGTAGTATTTTTTAATATAGCAATGTATGAGATTTAAGTTGAAGACACTTAAAAGGATTGCTGGCGGTAAGTGACAGTAAAAAGCAGTTATTTATAAGCAGATCCGATTACAGATTATAATGTGTCCTAGTATTTTAACAATGAACACTTTGTACGGAATATAAAATGTTCACATTGTTCTGGTAGTACGAATACTACAACTTTAATATAGACCAAATATTTGCCTAAATATTACCAATCACTAATCGTTAGCTTTGAAGAAGGATTGGATTGTATATATTTTATAGAAATTACCATACGAACATTATTATTTCTGGTGGTATTAAATTACCAATAAGCCGGGAATGTTTTAAATTTGAACAAAAAATGTAGAATATTGTTTAATTTTGACTTCAGTTATTTTTAATTCGCTCGTTTGTAAAATGTTATATCATCTGAAATAAATTATTACCAGCCTAATAGTTTGGCCTAGTATTATATGAAATATTCGTTTTAAATTGAAAATAATAAAAGCGGTTTGTTGTTTATTCAAATATTTTAAAAATACCTCCGTGTTTTTTAAAACAAATAATAAAACCATGCGTTATCGGAAAACTGGGCGCCAAAACCTTAATCCGCCCCTGATGGAGCCATCAAATTAAAGCTGTTAAAACCAAAATAATGGCGTTGTTTTGAAGAACAAAGAAATATCAGTTTGGTCAGATTTGTATTTTACAAATAATTATGAATATTTTTCAACAGTTTTATAATAAAAAAACAATAAAAAACTTTTAAAGAACTGTAAATGTGATCAACATAGTTAAACAAAATGAAAATTGTTATGTGAAAACCTAACTGCGCAATTTGATCTGCACTTATACTTCATTTTTTCATCTGTTACTATGTTCAAAGGAATACTAACAAAATATACCTTTTTATGGTCTTCATTTCTAAGTCAAATAAAAAAAGAAGAAATGACTGAGGTGTATGTAATTAAAAGTGTTAAGTTTTTATTCTAAAATTGGTAAATAGTGTGTAGTTTGTGACATGAAAATATAATCCAGACAGTGAAAGTGTCGTAACTTTCCTGACTAAAGGTAAATCAATTAAAAATTGAGTGTAAATTCACCATGCCATAGAATAGAAACTACATTAAGGAGGAAGGATTATTGTAAATTTGATAAACCTATAAAGCAAAATATTATATTTTTATTGTTGTTGACTAACCGAGTAGATAATGTGTCCAAATAAATTTATAGTCAATAAAAATTTTAAATTTTCTATGAAAATTTATGATTATATTTCATAATTTCTACTGGAAGTACATTATAATATACTGTATCAAAAATTAAAATATATGGCTTATGATTTGATAGTTGTAGGATTACTGCTACATTTATATTGCATTAATTGTACATGAAGGCATACTGGTGTATTTAGACTTGTTTTAGTGCATTGGATTTGAACTGGCAATTTCTGGGCGCGTAGCAGTGATGCTCTTATCCCATATCTACTCACCGCTCAGCAACTGCAGTCTCATTGAAATTATTTATTGCACTTAAATAAACTTAATTTTCCATCAAACTCAATGGTAATATAAAGTTTAAATATTGAACTAGCACTGACGACAATAACAACCCTTATAAATAAACAAATTATGAATTTAAAAAAAAATCTCGACTCCTAGTTGAACTAGAGCAACCTTTTTTTTAAAAAAAATATGTATAAAAATGCCAGCTATTGGAATATTAAAATGGCACGCCAATATTTCCATTTTTTGCAAAGATATTTCCAAAAAACCTAACTTAAAAAGTCATACTTTTTCAGACGCCATTTTGATGGTTAAAATAATGAAAATTTTATTTACCCTAAGCGTATACTTAAAATATAAGTCTTGACAAAAAACATGAGACCCTGATAAGCCTCCTACGAGGACGGCAACTGGGTCTAATTGTATTAAACATTTAACCCTTTTTTAATAAATAAATTAAATATCTCGTAAACCAATTAATATTTTTTGAAATTAAATTTCAATGGAAACTTAAGGGCCATAAAAGGCTTATTTTCAGAAAGTTTCAAAGGTCTAGGTTCTTTTATCAAAGAATGAAAAATACTTGAAAATTTAATCGGTTTTGTGCAATTATTTAAACAAATTATTGACCTATTTTAACTTATGAGATTAACCGTTTTTTTTTTTTTGTACCCTACAAGTATACAAAAATTGGCAATTGTCTTCAAGCTATTTAAAGAAAACCGATTTTTGCATATTGAACCACTATTTAAATAATGTTCCGGATGTTCAAAAGTTGATCTGGAAAAATGTCTTTTACTTTATGCATAAATACATCGATTTTTCCACATGACATTCTAAAACGAATTACAATAAATTTTCAAAAACATTTCTATAATTCTACTGGACTACTAGCGGTATCATTCAACCTTGTGTCGATGTCAGTAGTCTACACAAAGATGTGTGAGGAAGGCTCGCGCATGCACAGGTCGATTTGCTCTGAGCGTTTTGTTGCATCGTGTTCAATCGGGAACTAGGCGTTCGGCACCATAGAGTGCTGTACATCATTTGTTCCGTCAGTGTGCTCCATTTCAATACATGGAGAGTTAGTATTCAACAAAACATTTTGCTGTAGAGCACTTGCTTTGAGCAGAATGTGCGGCAGGTTTTACATGACGGCCGTTTCGACTTTTCTCACTCAATCATTTACAAACATTTTTGCGGTTTGCTCACTGGAATCATTATTAACATTAAAACATTCTACATACATATTAAATACTCAAATATACACTGACACATATAAAGTTAACGCCAACGGTTTGAAGATCATCGACACGTGCTGTCGTGTCGAGTTTAAAATTGTACTATTGGACGTTAGTGACTTAGGTTGTAACTGATAAGCGCTGGTGGTCGGTCAGATTCTTCCTGGTATCACCTGCATTGTTTTCTAGCTGTTGCAATATGTCAAATAGTGCTTGTGATTAGAATTGAGATTTATTGAGTGTGATAATCTTATTATTTATACAAGGCACTTGTTTTTACATTTAATGATTTCATATTACTTTAAACTGATAGCCAAATGCGACAATACAAAGGGCCGGATTACTGCAAGCCTACTGTATGTAAAAATAATAATAAGACCAAGTATACTTGAACACCATTACCAAGGACTGAGCACCTCAACTGTGTAATCCCCCTTCCTTCTGTTTTGTTTGTACAGTCTAGATCTGTTCTGATAAAATGTCAAGAATTGCTTGGTTTTGTTCAAGTTTGTGAAAATAAATGTGAATCTGCTCAGGTTTCATCCCTGAAACATTTTATTTTATTTGTAGAGGTCATACTTGTGTAGTTTAACCGTATAGGGGCTTCTTAATGTCATGTTTGCAAATTATATAAAATATGTTTGTGTTATATATATGATTAAAATATTATTGAACACCTTAAGTTTAGTTATTGAAGTTATTTGTACACAAATTTAGAAGCTCTGATGCACTTATATAATCATTTATGTTTTTACGCCATATTTTTAGCCTTCAAATAAATTTTCAATGTGTGAAAAATAATAAAATTTGAAAATTAAAATACAGAAAAATGTACCGGTAACATTTTTAGATTAAAATAATTAAAGCAGTTGCTTTAACTGTACAGATTGTAAATAAAGTTATTTTTTTGTTATTCAAGAGTTAGTTATGCATTGTAATTGTATTATTGTGTAATTTTGTTTGTTAAATTTCAGGCTTTATGTATATTTAATATTTACAGTGTTTATTTTATATAATACATTTTACTTTTGGAATAAATTATTTTGTTTTTAATAATAAAGCATTGTGATTTAATATTGGCCTTGTATTAAGCAAATATGTAATTACAAAAAAAAAAACAAAAAAAACAATGGATCATTGCGTCTGTACTATATTTTCCTGTATCTAATAAACTATCGGTAATTGTTTATTATTACTTTGTCAGAACCAAATCTTCCCATGTTGAGATATGTTTTGTATTTATGTATTCTAATAATGTATTAACATGATTAAAGGCCCGGAAAAATAAATTCACCCTCAAAAAATTTTAAAAATATTGTCTGAAGTTCTAACTTAAAGTCTCTAATCCAAGTATATTTCAAGCAAATGTTCCCGAATTATGTGATATCTATATATATAAAAGCCAAATAAACTGACTCACTGATCACGATTTCTCTAAAACTACTGAACGGATTGGAACGAAATTTGGTATGTACCTTCCCCTAGGGCCATAGGTGCTCACTAAGAAATGTTTTCAAAAAATTCTAAATTTTAGGGTGGTTTTGGGTGGGTCAAAGTTACTAAATCACGATTTCTCTAAAACTACTGAACGGATGGGAATTACATTTGGTATGTAGCCACTCTAGGGCCATAGGCGCTAATAAGAAATTTTTTCAAAAACTTCGAAATTTTAGAGGGAGTTTGGGGGGGGTCAAAGTTACTAAATCACGATTTTTCCAAAACCACCGAATGGATTGGATTGAAATTTGGTATGTAGCTTCCTCTAGGGCCTTAGGTGCTCGCTAAGAAAGGGTTTAAAAAAGTTCGAAATTTTAGGGGAGGTTTGGGGTGGTCAAAGGTACTAAAAATCCCATTAAGAAATACATAGTGTAATAATTTATAGTTATAATATATTTTTTGTTAATATACTTTTAACTTTGTTTTGTCTATCCGAGCAAAGCCGGATCGGGCTAGCTAGTATTTATATATTCTAACAATTAACTAACATAATTGAAGGTACGGAAAAAGAAATACGAATGAATAACTTACTTAAAAGTCATCATCTGATGAAGAACTAGTGCCCCGCTTACTGACGGTTCATCACACGCTACTTGAGGTTTACTTTCGTCGATATATAGCCAGCCAATTGCCTTATCTTATCTTATCTTGTTTACTGTTCCTTTTGCATGTCTATTTGCCTATTTCAGTACATTAGAGATAAAGGTTTTTGTTACTATTAGTTTGGTTGGTTTGCTTGAAATATACTGGGACTAGATACAACAGTAGGCCTACTATAAGTTAGAATTTCAGGCTATTTAGAGTGAATTTATTTTTCTGGGCCTTTATTAATGTTAATTTGTTAGAATACATAAATACGAAACATATCTCAATACGGAAAGATTTGGTTCTGACAAAGTAATAGTAAACAATTATCAAACTTTCCAACAGATTTTGATAGAAGTGGAAGGCAGTCTATAAGAAAAACAATGTATATTTGGTGGATGAAGGATCTCAATGTGTAAAACTCACGCACAACACATTTCGACATACACAATATTATTTCTGGCAGGTTGAACTTATAATGGACAATAAATAAGCGAGTTTGACTTGTCACATAGTGAAGAAAGAAGTACCTCTATCAGTGCCCTAAAACTGGGCCAAGAATTTAATACAGTTGGGGAATTTATGTGTCTTTTATTATTGTGGATTTTATTACATTGCACTTATATACTTAATATATATTCAGGGTGTTACATTTCTAAAAAGTACTTCCCTCTCCAAAATATTTGTAAGTGAGTAATATACCAACAAAATAATCATAATCTCAAAATGTACAAGGCTTGTCCAGAAAGTAATTAGCGTTTTGGGAAAAAAACATACACACAATTTTTTTCAACAAAATTTATTTCTGTAAGAAAGAGGATATCTTAAACTATTTTTCTACATAGTTTCCAAAATAGTTCAGACATTTGTCGTAGCGAGGAACCAACTTTTCTATACCCTCTTCATAAAAAGATGCCCCCATTGACAAGAGCCATTGCCGAACACCGTCTTAACACGTCGTCATCGCTGTCAAAGCGGCGCCCGCTGAAATCCCGCTTCAAGTGCAAAAACAAGTGGAAATCAGAAGGAGCCAAATCAGGGCTGTACGGCGGATGGTGAAATTGCTCCCAACCAAATTCTTGAATAAGGTTTTAAGTGGCACCAGCAGAATGGGGACGTGCGTTGTCATGGATCAACACAATGCCATCACTAAGCATTCCACGTCTTTTGTTCTTGAATCGCACGCCGAAGTTTTCTCAGTGTTTCACAATATCGTTCCGCATTGATTGTTTCCTTTCTGGGTAGAAAATCAACAAGCAGAATGCCCTTTCTGTCCCAGAACACAGTGCACATGATTTTTCTTGTCGACAAAGTTGTTTTGAACTTTTGTTTTTTGGGAGATCGTGAGTGTCTGCACTCCATTGACTGTTGTTTGGACTCTGGAGTGACATGACAAACCCAAGTTTCATCACCTGTAACAATCTTGTTTAAGAATTCGTCTCCTTCATCATTGTAACGGGTGAGAAAAGTCAATGCACTGCCAAGTCGCTTCTTTTTGTGTTCATCCGTAAGCATTTTCGGAACACAACTTGCGATAATTCAAGCGATTAACCACAATCTCATGCAAAAGAGATTTTGAAATTTGTGGGGATTCATCAGAAAGCATTCTTATGGTGTTGTCTGTTTACACGAATTTTCTCATTCACTTTTTCAACCAATTCATCACTTACAACCGATGGCAGCCCGCTGCGAGCCTCGTCATGAACATTGGTTCGCCCATCATTGAATTGCCGAACCCATTTTCTTACCATTCCATCACTGATAACTTTTTCTCTATAAACTTCTGTAAGTTGGCGATGAATTTCAGCAGGCTTCATGTTCCTTGTGTTCAAAAATCGTATTACAGAATGCATTTCACAATCCGCAGGAACAGAAATTGTTTTACAAATTTTTAGTGCACACTAACTAATGTAAACACAACAAAATTTTGCGGTAATTGCGTCATCTGTTCAACAATGAACCAAGGAGACTAGAGCGCATGCGCGGAACAACGTCGCTAGCGCTGTGCTGGCAGTAGAAGGAAACGGTACTTACTTTGTGGACAAGCTTCGTAAATGTTTGAAATAAGAAAGGAAATTGAATGACAGGTATCCTCCCCTTGTGTAAATATTTAATAAATAGGCTAGTAATATTAATCATGCATTCACATTTACAATGAACAGGCTATATCGCTTGCACACAAAGAATATGCTTAAGTCAGTATTGAGGTTGTCAAGGAGGAGACGTTTGTTTGGCTTGTAGAACAAGTTAGCCTGTTTACAACCGCTTAGTCTGATGCAAGGGACTCACCAGGATTCCACGGAGAGCCAGGCCATTTTTAGCAGGACTTCTAAGAGCTGTAAGTAGGTCTGTGATATTCAAAACCGTATTTCAAATTTCCCACTTGGTATCAAAATCTTAATATAGAGGGTGTCCAGCTTTGACTGCCCGAAACTTTATGGAGTTATTTGACAGCTAAAAACAAGCAAATATTACAATACTAGCAGGTACCCGTGGCTTCGCACACGGTCCAAAGATCCGCCGCATAGTGAGTTTTAGTAAGTTTATTGTTTTAGGGGTTGTTATTATATTTTCACCCCTTAGCAGCATGCCATACAATGCAAATATGATTTACATAGTATATACGTATTGTAATAAATATATCTACCAATTTCCAGCTCTCTAGCTTAATGGGAAGTATGATAATTAATTTGTATTGTTTTAGGGGTTGTTACATTTCACCCTTTAGCAGTACACTAAAAAATTCAAATATGGTTTACTTTTTATATAAATCTTGTAAGAAATAAATGTACAAATTTCCATCTCTAGTCTTAATGGAAGTATAATAATAAATATTTATTGTTTTAGGGATTGTTTCAACCCTTTAATCTCAATGAATTCTAGCCTGTCTCATTCCAGGTCATGATCTATATGTGTGCCAAATTTCATTCAAATCCATCCAGTAGTTTTTACGTGATTGAGTAACACACACACAGACAGAAACCATTAGATCTAGGGATGCGGGAGCAACCCGCCCGCCAAGAAAATCGAGACGTCGACCAAGAACACTGTTTACGCAACAGAACAAGACGGGTTTTCACCCTCCCCTACCCGACCCCCTGTGGGTCAACGATGTTGATTTTTCATACACCAATTCTCGAGGGTCTCTGATGACGTGTACCAAATTTTTATTTTAGGAACCATCAGATCACGGAGCTATGGAAGTATTAAAATCGTCATTTTTTAAGGTTCTAGTTCTTGTTCTTTTATAGGGCTACAGCCTCACAAACTTAACGGATCGAGCTTAGATTTTGCACACATATTCGTTATGCTCCAACAAAGTGTCTTTTGTGCAATTTGTCCCCCCCCCAAAAATGGGGGGTACGGGTTTTCACCCCCCTTACTGGGGGGGTCACTGGTATTAATTTTTCGTATACCCATTTTCGAAGTGCTCCTGAGGACGTGTACCAAATTTGAACTCTTGGGATCATCCGATGCCGAAGTTATGAATATTTGAAAATCCCTTTTTTTTAAATGTTTCTACTTCCTGTATTCGACGGGGTTACAGCCTCTCAGAAATAACGGATCGAGGTTAGATTTTGCACACACATTTGATATGCTCCAAGGAAGTGCAATTTAAACCCCACCCGCTCTAAAATGGGGGGTTAGTTTTTAGGGGTTGTTTAGAAAGGGTCAAGAT
The DNA here is from genome assembly GCA_018207615.1 of Philaenus spumarius. Classification (NCBI taxonomy): domain Eukaryota; kingdom Metazoa; phylum Arthropoda; class Insecta; order Hemiptera; family Aphrophoridae; genus Philaenus; species Philaenus spumarius. Next base: position 121,255 of record JAGFPH010000745.1, read on the forward strand.
TTTGTCAGAGTTGTTCAATGGGGACCCCTGAAAAAGTGGTCAAAATCTACACCCGATAGGCTATGTTCAGTAGAAGATACTATCTATAATAGTATAGATAGAAGTATAGATAACATGTGTCCTATCTCGATCTGATTTCTGCCTGTCAGTCTGTATGTAATTTTTACAAATACCTTCCTATCTCAGACATAGTTTAAGATATAATCATGAAACTGGGTATGAATATTGATCTAAATACTGTACATTTTACTTAAACAATTTGTTTTTCTGCAACAATCTGTTTCAAAATGGCAATTTTCTGTTCAGTTAACTACAAAACAAAATTTTAAGTGACCAAATTGTTAGACAATTTAAAGACAAATCCAACGATATATCGTTTTAAATAATTGAGTCAAAAAATAACGGAGAAAACTCAAATTTAGTGGTCGATTGTAGGGCTATCCAGGTGCTGAAGGTGGTCAGAGTAATGAATCTTCACCCGGATCAACTATTAAGAAGAAAAAATATGGCTCATCTAAACTGACTGGTGAAGCACGTCAGGTTCCATTGCTGCGTCTGCGACACCACTAATAATAGAGTTATTCAGTACTGTACTGGTATGCTCTATTCCAGAGCAAAAGCCAATTTTTTTTTAAATAAATTTTTTTTACGTTTAAACCGTCACAATTGGAAAGCAGTGTCAGATAATTTGATGGAAAAAAATGACTCATTTTATAATTATATAATTTTAGTTGAGAACATAAAATTAAGCAGGCTGTTTTTGAAAGGTAGCCTAATTTAGGAAATTTTAAAAAAAAATGTCTGGCATTGTTTCGATTGCTGGCATTTTTTTCGAACATTTCCAATTAATTATTTTTTGGAACACGCTTTGAGGGCCGCAAAATATCTTGTCCTGAGCCTCAAGCAGGCTCGAGGGAGTATCGCTGGTCTGGAGCACACTCCAGGTCCTCTTGCCTTCTCTTCCAACGAATAGTTTAGATTTAAGATCGGGGCAATACAGGATATATTTTATACATTTTGAGTTTAATAAATGTATTAAACTAACCTACCAACTTTAGATTTTTTACCTTGACCATGCAATCAGAGGTATTCACACTGCCGTTTTTTTATCCATCCTGATACATCTGAAAATTACCCAGAAAGCATAAAGACACACTCTGGTGAGAGAAAGTTGGGCAACTTCTCACGGAATAACCACCTAAGAGAAAAAAATTAATTCTAAAACAAAAAAGATAGACCTAACCAAAAATACAGATAATGGGACGAATATGTAAGTTATTTTTTAGATTTAGTAGCTAATAAACTCATTTGAGTTTAGGTTATTTTAAGCTGGTAATTTCACCAAATAACTAATTTGATTGAAATCCCGTTTGCAATATTCAATTAGGCCTGTGGGAGCATAATAATTCCAATAATTATTAGCAATATTAATATTATTTTGTCCGTCAATAGTCAAGTCAAACCAAAATTTAAATAAATCTTTGCGGATAGCAGCACATTACGGAACAGATGAGAAACCTACATTCAATTAAGGGTCGGCTCTAGCTGTCGGCCATGTTGGTTGACACTCCATAAGACCAATGTTAAATTAAAATCCATATTTTTCCTTTATTTTTGATCGGATAATTATGAACGATATGTCATTTTAAAGCTATGGCCAATACGCATGCAAATGGCTTTTCCAAAATTAAGAAAAACGTTTTGTTTAATATTTATTAACAATTTAAAAAATTGATTTTTAATATTTTTTTATGTTGTCACTATTAGTTATAGCGAAAAAGTACCAAGCCATTTGCATGAAGAATTTCGTCCCCAAGAGTTTGGTATTTTTTAAAAAACGCTAGTTGAACAATTGCGGGTTTTAAATGGATTTAGGCTGAGCAATGTCCGTGTAACCTACCGCCGCTATAGGGTGATTTAAATATTTTTTTACGTTGTAACTATTAATTATAGCGAAAAATTACCAAGCCATTCGGATGAAGAATTTTGTCCCCAAGAGTTTGGTATTTTTAAAAAAACGCTATTTGAATAATTGCGGGTTTTAAATGGATTTAGGATGAGCAATGTCCGCGTAACCTACCATCTCTATAGGGAGTCGTAGGTTGCTTTCTGTTTTACTAGAGCCGACCCTTAAGCATGTAAGTGGCAGCACCTCCCGGGATAATAATTTCAATTATTAGCAATATTTGACACAAAGTTTAAATAAAATCTTTGCAGTTAGGAGCACATTACCGTACAAATCTGAGAACCTTATTGCCACTGCGTATCAAATTACAGACGTACAGCGCTTTCTAGTAGTTAAAATATCAACTATGATCAACATGATTTCAATATTTGGCAGAACTATTGTCAAAATAAATCAGCAACTTATCTAATTTTCCTCAGTGAGGCAGCACTTTTTTTGTCCCGAGTCCCGCC
>JAGFPH010000745.1:125073-160138 GCA_018207615.1 Philaenus spumarius
ATTCTTTTTGTATTCAGAATTAAATAAGCTTTCAAACGATATGCCACACAACATTATTCGGTTGAACCACTTGAAATCAATGTTGAAAAAATCAAAATGGCTGTATCTCAAAAATGTTGAATACTCCCAATTATCGTTGGGTGGCATATCGTTTGAAAGCTTATTTAATTCTGAATACAAAAAGAATAATAATTAATATTAAAACAAAAATAGTACAGCAAAATGGGGCAAAATCGGAAAACGCGATTTAGTTGTTTTTTGGTCGCCATTTTTAATCGGTTAAAAATATGGATGTGCAAATTTCACCGTTGGTTTTTTCTTGAAATTCTACATTGAAATGATGTATCACATGACCGCCTTCCTATTTAAAAAAACAAAGTTACATTCAAAATGGCGGATCCAAGATGGCGGATAGATTTTTTGATATCTTAATAAAATAGTATTTTTACACAGAGTAGGTTCCTCAATCACATCTACCTTCAAATTTTCCTTATATACGAAATATTAAACCGGTTCCAGACTTAATCAACACCCTGTATACATAAACAATATATGCATAAATATAATATACAAAAATTACACATCTGCGATAATTTTAAACTAAATAGGCCAGCAAATTTATGAACGCATAATAATTATCAGTGAATTTGTTTTTATATGATCATTTCCGTCCATACGTATAGCAGATCTAAGTTGGCCATTTTGTAATATATCGAATTAAAACTTGGTATATTAAGAGAAAAGCTTATTTTTAACTTATATACCAAGACTTATTTTTTGTTGGTACCTTAAAAATTTGATGAGCTAGAGCCATCAGACTTATCAACGATCCTCACGATTTTTTGCTTACCGAACGCTGTATAGCCCTTTCAATCTATTCTAGTTTCGTCAATTTTTGGAATATCAACATCAAATTTGTTTTAAAAGTTGAATACACCAGTATAAATATTCTTAGTAAGTATGAAAGATTTTTTTCATGTTATTTTTAAAAACGAGGCGCTTGAAAATAGTTTTTTGTTTTACCTATCTCGTTTTAACTATAACACCTTTGGATTCAACCACTCCATTTTCGACATTTTTGAACATATCGATTTAAAAATTGGTACAGAAGTTACAAACACAATTGTTTTTGCTATACTTATTTTAAAAACTATATTTAAAAAAATTGACTAATCTGCAGCCGATCAACTCAAGCGTTTTGATGAAAAATCTAAAAAGGTCTAAAATTATACTTTTTAAAGTTACTTGTGCTTTTAAAAGTAAATAATAAAAAAGGTTTATACTTCTTGATCTTGTTTGAATCTATATGTTTATTTTGTAAAAAAAACTTTTAGGTTGATATTTTGAAACGAGCCGTTTAAAATGAGTTCGTGGGTCCGGTACTCCTAAAATCGAGAAACCCATTGATATGTAAGTCAAGTGGCTCTAGATCGGGTTTTTTTAAGATAACAAGCTGAGACTCAGCATAAATGTTTAAAATATATATTTTAACTCCTATGTCAAGGTTCAATTTGATATATTAAAATTCAGCTAATTTAGAATAAGCCAACGCTTCATATATGAATGAGATTTCTCCTTTTAGTGATTTCCCCTGCTGCAAAATACATACCTGCATTATCTAATTTGTCCAGACACATCTATGCTCGGACGAAAGAAATACATATGCCCTTTTTTTTTAAAAAATTCTTCCCCTACACGGTGGTATTTTTTATTTTTATTTATCTTCATCCCAGCTCGAAATATTAAGGAATATCGAAAAAAATGTTTTTTGATTTTTTTTTCGACTTTGGGAAATCGATAGACTGGTAAACTTTTTTTATTAATTTACATACTTTAAGGTACTTATAAAAAAAATCAGCCGTATTGTAAATTACTGGTAGTTGTAACCTACACCGATTGGGCTAATACACTAAATGATTAAAAAACGGGAATTTTATAAACCTAATGTAAACAATAATATATAAACGAATTATATGCTATCGAATTAGTTAACTACACTAATATTAATAGTGTTACGGTAACTATAAAAATAAGAATTTAAAAATTTTAAAAACACTATACAAATACGGTAACTATAACAATTCGAATGGTAATAATTATACGATATCTGACTGCAAAAATGTAAATAATAATAATAATAATAATACGATAAACATAACAATACGATAAAAATAATAAATCAAATACGGTATGGATAAAGTTCAGTCTATCTATTTTTCACGCACCACTGAAGGAATTTACGAGGTCAGGATAAAACAAACTAATTGCCTTCACTGCAAAATTTCTTCCGATCGGCACTAGGGAACATTTTTCTCGGAAAAGGCCGCCTCTGTTAGGGAGAAAGACAAACACTACTCAGCGACTCTGCTGCTTGCAAAACGAAAGTATGAGTCATTTTATTTTAGCGGGTCTGAAGCAATGATGTGGTTCTTGTCGTAGGTTTTGCTGGACACACAGCGGATGTCCGACATACATTGAGTCGAAGTTCGAATCGCAAGATTAATAATTTCTATAACAAAAATCGGCAATGAATTTGGTTCATATGTTAAAAATATATGTACAGCGACCATAATATCAAATATAACTAACCACTACATCTTGTTAGCCGGAAAATTAGTTATTAATTTGGTTCATAAGTTATTAATATACATACAGTATGATTAATTGTTTAAATCCGATTAAATTGTTTGTTTTTAACCAATGTACATAATCTCCTAAGTAACATGGGTTATGCTATGTAAATACAACCTTATTAGTTATATTGTTAAGAAACATGGGTCATAATCCAATACTGAGTTGGAATACCCAAATTTATAGGACATAATGAAAAATCTAAACATTTTATTAAACACAGCTTTCTCTCACATATTCAAAGTTAACGGATTTAATATTTTTCTAGTATTCCTCCGCGAGCAACAAGTTGATGTGATAAAAACCAGAGTGCGGGCAAAACACTCGATAAGGAACGCAAATTCGGCGAGTACATGCTTCCACAATACATAGGATTTTTTCGTCATAAATTATCCAAAATTATTGAAACTAATTTTATTTGAAAGGTAATTAAACTTCGAATGTGGATGTCTTTTTACATTTTTGATATTTGCTTTATTGAATAAGGAAAAAAATCGTAAACTTTGACTTTGAGTTAAGTCGAAGAACAAATTTATTTTAAAACAAATTTAAAAAACTAAAAGACATCCACATTCGGACAGTCCTAACCTTTAAAACGACATATTCAGAATAATTTTCTGATCATTATTACTCCAGTAATCTTACTACCCGTTTAACATTGCTCTTATGGGAGTTGAAATTCAAGATGGTGGCTGGGTCTGCCGAGCCTTAAGACCACACTTTGGAAGTGATAACTTCTATGACTACGGGGATTTTTAACTCGGTAAATGTGTACAATTATAAGGATTATAAAACTGTAGGCCTATTTGTTCAAATTGTTTATTTATATCCGTTATTATATATTTAAAGAAAGGTAAAAATATTATCTTTTAGTTACCTTTTATTTCATATTGATAGATCAAATGATTTAGAAGTTGTTAATATTACAGTAAAGAAATTAATAATCAAATACCTTGAAAGTGTCCCATTAAAATATAGACTTTTGTCTACAATAAAAAAATTAGTTCATAAATTTCCTTTTTATAGGCACCGAGTTATACAGCTTTGAAAAAATGCTTACATTGAGTAACAGTATGTTATACAAAGATTGTCGTAGCGGAGCTACTCATATTTCACAATAATTAGCTTCGTGAGATATCCCCGGCAATAATATGCTCGTTCCAGCGGAAAAGAGAATCAGTAACTTCGTTCAACATCTCGGCCCTAAAAAAGGGCCTGTTTCAGTCAGCGTTCTGCGATTTTCCCGTAAATGCCTTTTACGGGAAAACTCGCCTTAACTTCCTCGGAGCTTCACTCCACATGTCCCCGGCCGATATAACATCTGTCTGGCGAACATAGGCTTGTTCGACCGCCAAGGACACGTCGATATCGGTCGGCCACTTCAATAATCTTCGTTTACTTTCCTCGGGAGTTGAGACCTCGTCTTCCGAGAAAGTCACTTAGTTATTTTCCCCAACTTCTTTGGCCCTCATAAGGACCTTTCGAGCAACGCACAGCAGCTGTCTGGGAAACGTCGACACGTTCTCCCGCCAAGGACTCTACGTCATCAATCGAATGGTTCCTTAACTTCTACCGTCTAACTTTTCCCCGAAGATGTACCTCATCTCACGGGAAAGTTATTCGGCCCTTAGTACCGCGTAAACTTCTACCGAAATACTTAAAGTCCCCAGTAAATTCAGCTCCCTGGTCACGATGTATATTCAGTGGTAAACGTAGACACGTTTACCGCAACAAACTAAATAATACATCACGCAAAATGACCAAAACCACCTTTCAAACTTTCTCGGTGTTCAAACTCGCCTTCCCGGGAAAGTTACAACTCACCGCGTTAACTTCAATCCGAAAAATCACAAGTCCCAACGCGAACTTAAGAACTAGTAAACGCTAACTTAAGTTCACGTTAAAATTTCAACGCGCATCAGTGGTTCGGTACTCCGAAATTAAATCAGTACACATCGCTTCACTGGTTCGGATGGCCGACGCCGAGCAGCTCTGTCATTGGCTGCTCACCTGCAAAACTTTCTCTTTTCCCCACCTCCACGCTGGAATAGAGTATATTAGAGGGCCCGATTAGTGTCCAAATCACGATATCCTACCTGGATACCAAGCAGTGAACACCATCAAGAACAGATCCTACCTGGACTCTGCCAAGTGAACACCATCATCAACCAACACCAACCTGGACTCATCAAGAAGTGGAAACCAGCCGAATTGTGCCTGCAACAAGAAGTGGAACGAGCCGTAAGCCCTCAGCCGAGGCACCTCACCGCACAAAGAGAATATAGCCGAGAGGGAAGCTTAAGTGAGGAAGTGTTGCCGACTCGTCAGGATAAATTGCTTCAATAAATGTTATTATGTTCTAATTCAATTACTGGTTCTTAATTCAAATACCATCGCTACAACATCAGCGCAACCGGACAGCAGACACTAAGAAGACCCGTTCGCGGAAAAGAGGCTAGTCCGGCTAGAACCTCCGCCGTAGCTCCGGCTACGTGACACCCGATACAGATCTACGCTCTTCAAGCTTTACACTGTCCTTCTCAGGGCCGCTTCGAACAAGGTAGTCTCACCGATCCAAGACATTGCAGTCGTCTTGGTGAACGGGTAGTGCTTCTCGGCGCTATTCAGGGCTACTGCGTTCTTAACTTCACAACGCTACGAACAACGCAACGAAACTTCGCATCGCAACGACAGCGCAGCGCTACGACTCGTCACAGGCTTCACCTGCAATTGCAAGCCCCTCAGGCACAAGCGTTAGCGAGGCTTCACCTCACCGCCCTTCAGGCTACATTCTGTCGAGGCTTCACCTCACGCCCTTCAGGCCACATTTTCGGCCCTTATCAGGGCCGAGACAAATTAGAAACTTGTGTCGCAAATTTGAGCTAGGTTTTTTTTGTTAAATTAAAATCCCCGGAGCGACAACAAGATGTACGAATGTTTGCGAAGTTAAACAGTAAGTATCCTTCTTTAAATTTGTATAAACGAATATATTGATGATCAAAGGTTAGTTTTACATACAGTTTATAACCCCAAAGCAAATCTTATAATGTGTAGAAGCCCATATAACTTATAGTTATAGAAGCCTACATTAGTTGTATAACTAATATATAAGAAAATTAACATCACAAGAAATTTTAATGGTTGAAGTTGTAAACATAACCCCAAAATATAATCTACGCTGGGTTTTGTTTAAGAATTACAGATGATGGGCGAAATCAGCTGTTATATTATATTAACTAATTCTTATGTGTTAATTTGATTGCTATGCTAATAAATGTAAATAATGTATTAATAATATTCCCTCTCCACGATCTGACTTGTGTCTAAACAAAAGCGTGACGTGAGATCTCGCGGGAAATCTGGCGTGATGCAAGATCTCGCGAGAAATCTGGCGTGACGCGAGATTTCGAAAACATAGCCAAGTCGAAAGTGCCCAACGGGCCAATAGAAGTTATCACTTCAAAAACATTTAATTTCTTAAGGCAGATTGAATTTTATTATTTAACCATAAGTAGTAGCATAGATCATGAATAATAAATTAGATTAGGTTACCCAAATACAATGGTAGTAGTACTATTAATTGTTATTTCCTTTCAAAATATAGGTTAGTTTACAGTCTAAGAACATTTTTAGTGTCACTAACCTCAAAGAACATAACTAAACAGTTTGACCTTTCTAACGAATCTTAACCCTTTGGCGAGTAAGCACGGAAATTTCCGTGCTATGACACAGGCATTGTAGGAGTATGGTAATTACGCTAAAATATACCCTAAAGGAGTGGGGAAAAAAAAATTTTACTTTTGAACAAAAGACATTATATTTGATTAAAACTATAAGAAAACATATACAAAAAATGAAATTATGATTATTTACAGTTTTAAAATATTTTTAGTGTATGATGATATCATCACTCATTTTCATAAAACAGTTATTCAACAAACACAAATAAATCCAAGTTATAACAAATACTAATACTATATAATTTCACTAAAACATAAATAACAAATAAAAACTACGGCAACAAAACAATGACAACAGAACCGTTTGTTTACAAAAACAGCGACAGACTGACCTTGTGAAGCTAAAAGAGCGCGTAAAATTGGCGGGTTGTTACACATGTCGCACTGTCAGGCTAGACCTCACCATTCCCGCTTCCCCCTCTCAAGTAGGCGTAGCCTACTATAAGCTAATATATTACAAAATATAATATTTAAATATTATTGCTTTTAATACTAATAGCTTAGGCCAACTTTTAAATTAAGTGTGTTACAATACAACTTTACTATACTAACAGAGAGAAAACAATGTTTTATTACAAAAAAACTTTTGCAGAATGTTGAAATAAAGAAGTAAAATGCTAAAATCAAATAAGTAAGTGAAAATCCAAAAGAAAATTCATTAAATATAACGTTTTTATACTAGATAATGATTTTTTAAATAAGTTTTTAAGCAATTATAGAGTCCATGTTCAAAAACGGAAATTTCCGTGCTTACTCATTTGGGAACACACGGAAATTTCCGTGCTCACTCATTTGGGATCAAAATGATCACTCGCCAAAGGGTTAAAAGACGTTTGTAAAAAAAAGTAAAATAAAACTAACGTAATCTAAGTTAATACGATATGTTACAAAAATTAAATTGTAAAAACCCCTTAAACCAATTTAGAGCTATTTTGTATAAAATAACTCCAATTAATTCTGTAGTTGTATAAACAGTATAAACCGAATCTAAGTAAGTACACAACTACAGGGGGCGGCAAATGGGATAAAGCCTACAGAAGGCAAACTTCTAAATCCGGTCCTGAGTACAACTAATATTTTTGAAAAATTATAGTATACATACATAAAATATTATCATTCAAATCACTATCCTGCTTCTTTACATGCAATTAAACCTATGAAAATAAAAATTCAGATTATTTTGCTTTAAAATGTTTGTGTTAAAACTTCAAACAAAATAATATTTAGGTTACAGTTTTCTAAGTTGCATAACTGTTTTAAATCTCACCTGGTAAAAATTAATTAATAATCTTGTAATTAATTACTTTCATGTATTATTAAATTCTTAACATGTCAAAAAGTAACATGGAATCTGATTTTGAAGCATGAAAATGTATAGTAATAAAAATATTTATACACACGTTTATGTTAAAACAAAAAATACTTATTGATTGCAGTAAATGAGTATTTTTTATGGACAAACAGTTCCTTCTCTTTCATTACCTAACAAAATATTTAGAATTGTTTTTATTAAAAAATATAGTCCAGGGTATACACCAGATCATGAACATTCAATTCCTTGAATTTTAGGGCTGGATTTACACTTTGTTTCGCCCTAGGCCAAAGTTTTTGGAAGCACCATGCTATCTTTCTTCTATTGGCCTTAACTCTCTCTCTTTCGAATATTCAAATCCGATTCAATAAAAAAACTTATTTTTTAAATCGAATCCTAAATTCCCCATAAATAAATTAAACCAAAAGTTAAAAGCATTATTTATTTATTAAACAAATTTCTCAATTTCCCCATCTGCACCCTTTCGAGTTTACGCTATGGCCTTGTGGGATCCGGGGCCTGCTTATTTTCTATTAACAAGTATTTAAATACTTGTCCTACATATAAGTAGTCATTGTAGTCAAACTATTAACTTAGGACTATTGTAGTAAAATATTGATACATAGTTTCAATACCAAATGCAACAGTATATTAATGGTTCAAAGTACTGTTTTTCAGAGTTGAAATTTAGGGAATAATATTGTAGTTTTATTATTTGGTACCAATGTAATTTTTAACAGTGAGGCAGGACAAATTTTACAATTAACAAAAGAAAGTGTCGCCACACTGAGAGTAAAGTCGATAACTGTTTTTACAGATAAATTTAGACCAAAAATATTGGCTATCAACTGAAAGTAGTTTATATTTTAATTACTAGAATGTTCTATTAAACCACATTTTTATAAGCAATCACATCCCAGTTTCAGACAGGCTACATGACATGTAACCCTTAAATGTAGTCGTATAAATTGACAATATCCAGAAATTAATGAAATTTTTATATTTTTTTATATTGCCAAGTGTAGCGCTATCAACAAATAATATTGAATGTGAAGCAATTCTATAACAACTTAAAGTTGTGTTGAAGTTATAAATAAATACTTAATATGAAATGAGGTTTAGGCTGGATATAATAGTCATCTTTGCAGTTAGTTTTATTCCATCTTGAATGGTGATACCATTGACTATATATAGTCAATGATGATACTTCACTCAGAAAATATTACGATTTATTGTTGTTTTTGCAAATTGGATAAACTATTATGATAGATCCAAAGAACCGGTATGTACTTTCTTCCTTACAAATCAGTAATCATTCAACAAGCAAAGCCTTGGATTAGATTCATGTACAGTATTTGAAATATATGCAAGCTATAACTAATTTTGAAATTTAGTTTTTTTTAATTATCTATCTTGACAATACTAGATTCCAATGTCATAACCATAGATTTTGTTTAATTAAACCTACAGCACTTCAAATTAGAAAATACTTTTTAAGGCCTACTTCTTAAATAAATATTTTTCTCTTGCTGTATGCATTGCTTCAGAATATGAGACTAACTAGTGGACATGGCAATGCTTCACTATTGCTTGATTTACCTAACCTAAAATTATATTCAGTTTTTGATCCAAATCAGTTGTTGATGAAAATCAGCTGTTTTAAGCTTTTCATACGAACAGCTGTTTTTTGTGCCCCTGATAAAATCAAAAGAAATCTTTCTTCTTCTTCCTTTAAGATTGACCTTCCATAAGATTAACATGGCAACTTTGAGGGCCACTGGGGCGAAGCCCTTAACATACATTGAGCTCATTTTAAGGGAAGCACAACTTCAGAGTGAGCTCTGTAAAATGTCACCAAAAACATCAAAATCGGTTAAAAACTCTAGGAGGAGTTCTACTCACAAAATAACCCCTAGCAAATTAATTATGTATAGATGATTCATTTAATCTTTTTGGTGTAAGCCTACACGTTATTTAAATTTTAAAACCCTTGCGTAGATATTCTACAAATGTAGGCTATCAATAGAAGCCTGTTCTTATATTATGAAAGAATGTGGGTAATACCATTGTATTTGGATAACCTAATAGAACTCCGATCCAATGCAATATTTCAATCCACTGGAAATTCGACGATAGTGGCGCTATCTATTGAGGAAACGACGGAAGCGGTGTGAAGCACCAATACTACCAATGATTTCTCCCTAGCGCTACTTCGCGGCGCGATCATGCACTATTTTCCCCGACAACCTTTTTTTTCGGCACACAGCCCCCGTATGCATGCATGATCTATTTTATTATTCATGATCTATGGTAATACCAAGTTACTTACAGGTACCTTATATAAACAAAAGATTTTTCAAATTTAAATAGATCATTCTCGATCAGCGAATCAAAAGGAACTATTTTATTAAGTCAAATGTATTTTGTCTTTTGGTTATTATAAAAATATATTTAACATTTTTGTGTAAACTCTAGGGTAGAAATAAAAACACAAATACTGACTGTTCATAATCACATTTATTAAAAATCTAAAATCACAAGTGATCTTTCTCAAAACATGTTTGAGAAAATAAATAAAGATATGAAACACTAAAAAAGATAGGTGAACTGTATCTTATTTATTTATTCTGTTTCTTTGTTTTTTTTTTGTTTGTTTATATTAAATCACTGGTTTACAAGAAGTAAAATAAAAAAAATCTTGTCCTATATTCTGTAAACCTGCGAACAAAATACACAAATAATAATCAAAATGTACATAACCTAAAATATAATTTGATTTTTAAGTTGTACTGATAATTAATTTCTTTAGCTTTTTCACCGACTTATTTAAGAATCTACTAACAAAATCCATTTTCAAATATTTTTAATTCTGAACATTTATTTTAAGGAAATTATTCTTATTCACAATATTTCTCCTTTCAATAGTCATAACACAAATATGTTTATTTATTTCACACTTTAAACAAATGTTTACAAACAGTTCGGTTTGTATTTAAATAATTGACTTTTACAAATTATTTTTAAAAAATGTTGGTGATTTTAATTTCTTTAAAAACTTGAGTCATATTTCATGTTAAAACTAATTTTCAGGAGATGACTTTGCAATAAGAATTATTTTAGGATTTTTATTCACATCTATGTTATTTGCTTAACAAAGCTGAAAATTCTCTCATATTGTATTACTATAGGACAGCAATCATAAAATAACCTGTTTAATTCCCATAAATATGTTTTAACTGTACCAATGTAATGCTACATTTGACATAAATATTATTTTATTACACTTAAATTACTACAGCTGGGAATCAGTACAAATTATTTAGCAGTTATTGTATTGTACAAAATTATGACATAAAATATTAATATATAAATTTATGGCTACCCTTAATAATTATGTATTAAAATTATTATGGCTGGAGATCAATGCAGATCACGTGACATTTGTGAAATACTCAAAGACAATGATGGTGTTTCTTTTATAGAAAGAGAATATAACAATGGTTGGGTGACATTTCAGGGGAAGGTGTGCAGTGTTCTATTATTTTTTGTTTATTTAATTTGAGTCAATAACACATTTTATATTAATATTTTTTGTACTCAATAATATTATGCACAAGTTATGTGTCCTTAAAGTTTTCTAAAAGAAAGTGAAAACTACTTTCAAACTTTGTCAAGTAAAATTGGCCAACAAGGTTAATATAAGCTTTGTGTTTTGTTACATAAATATGTTATTTAGAATTTTCTGAGTAAAATATATAAAACTTTATATCCAAAAGTTTTTTAAATTCCTTTTTTACAATATCTTAAAAATATGTCTGCATGCAGTGTCCATGAAACCACTTTAGGAAAAATAATTACTAGTTCTAGGGTTAATGGATGAAGACATGTCAATGTCTAAATATTAGTGCTAGAACCGAAGCACTTTCAAATAAAAGGTGACACTGGTCCCAGTATCTTATAGATAAATTAAACCACCAATCACTATTGCAGTTTCTATTTGGATTAATTTTATGTTGTTTATTTAAGGATTTGAAAACTAACATTAAAAATATAATTAGTACTACCAATAATACCAACTGATTTTGACATTTACTGTCAAGAAATTTGAGTAAAACACAAAGCACTAATCTTTATAAATAGAAACATAATTTAATATTTGAAATTATGTTCACAAACCTTTATTGATGTTGTACTGCTCGAGTGTATGAATAACCATTAACCGGAGGAACTGGCGACGGTTGCGTGGTCTTCTGCAATGACGGAAGAGGAGGTGGTGGTGGGGGTGGAGAGAAAAAGAGCGTAGAAGGTACATGTAACCCCATCATAGATGAAGACATCTGTGCTGACTGCGGACCTGTGTTGGTTGGATTAGCAACCATCGGAGGTTGCTGAACTTGATAATGATTAAACATCGGAGGAGGAGCTTGCATCATTGATTGCATATTATAAGGTTGGGATTGTAAATAAGGATATTGATTATACGGCGAAGGGTAGTACTGCTGCATATTCTGTGGAGGTATATTTGACTGCTGTGTCATATTGGGGTTGTATGTTGGCTGGTTCTGTGTAGGGTTGATTGGTGGTGGTTGCGAAGTAAGGCGCGAAGGTGTTTGTAACGGTTGAGAAGGCTTCAGATGCAAGTTGTTTTGTTGAGACTGAGGAGGAGGTTGCAACAGATTCGGTGGTTTTGATAGATTCGGAGGTTGTGACAGATTCGGAGGTTGTAACGGTAACTGAGAAGGTTTAGAGTTGAAAGTTTGTTGAGGAAGACGAACTGGAGGTTGTACTGGTTTTGGAACAGGATTTGTTTGCGTCTGAGAATTGATATCATTGTGGTTAATGGCCATCTGTGGTGGACGACTTAACTGCTGAGGTTGGGTCAATGGTTGTGAAGATTGGAACTGCGGGATCGGTTTTTGTTGTGCTGGTTCTCTCTTTACTGCTGGGCTTCGTGAACGCGAACGGCTACGTGATTTACTATGACTACTGCTATAACTCCGGTAATTGTTATTTCTATTATCACGAGATCGTGATCTTGAACGACTACGCTTTGGTGATCGTGAACGACTTCGGTATCCACCTCGACCTCTCCATCTGTTACGGCCTGAAATAAGAAAATGTTATTATTAAAACAATAACAAAAGAAACATATGAATTCAAACTCCTTTTTTCGCCAAGCAACAACTAAACTATCTATGTAGGCTTGAGTGGTTTTGTTTTTAACACATACAGATAAAATTATTTCAATGCAACATTGCAGCAGGATGGAGTTTCTCAACATTTCAGTTGAAACATTTTAAAGTCAATAAACAGTAACATTGTTATTAACCGATTTAGATAATACCAAATTGCTAGCCTCCTTTGGTTTACTGAATCAATAAAGATTAATGTTTTGGTCAATAAAAAGATACACACTGTGTACGAATGTGTGACATGGGACATCTGATAAGCCTATAACTGAAGGTGTTTTGACTGTTAACCAAAAAAGATTGAGTTGGCTGAAATTTAATATCAGTTTGTTGTATGTTGTGTGACCAAAACAAAATCAAGACATTGGTAACAAACGTTTTTGTAAAAATAAATAATTTTTCTATGTCAATAAATAGAAATTTTGGTAACCTTTCAAATTTTGATCACCATATAAATAAGAGAAATATTCAAGCCTTTTGTATTAGGTCTCCGTTTTAAACTCGGAGGGTGATTTGCTTAATAGAAAGAATAAACATTGAGGGTGGCAGTAAGTTGTATCTTAGTAATAACTGTTTATAATGTTAAAGATAACTCTATTCTATATTTCTTCATTAGCGAATTTCCATAGGAAAAATGAGCTATTGCAGTAACCCTTATGGTAGCAGTACAAAATGAGCACCTATCATGGTCCCCAGAACATGTTTTGGGGTGTCATCATATATATATTTATATATGTATATATTTATGTATATGTGTTCGCACTCTAGCGGCCACATTTTAAGTCCGATTTGGTCCAAATTTCGTACACATTTGTTGTCTACGTCGCTCGGACAAGTTTGTTAGCCAAAAAAATCCAACAACCGGAAGTACGCTTTTTGACCGGAAGTAACTATTTTTTGAGATTTTTCCTACGAGAATACATTTATTTAAAGAGTTTTTTCTACAAATATAAATGTAGGATGTATTCTGCACATTTTGTTTTTATACACGACTTTATAGCACGCTTGGTTCTCCCAAAATCGATCAAAACGTAAAATAGCATAAAAGTAGCCGGTTCAAAGCCATGTGGTAGATTCTACCGTGGGGTTGGTGTGTGAAGCACGCAATGCATTGTGTATTGAAGATACTCCCAATATGCGGAATGGCGTGCGAAGCATTTTGCAGCTATTCAGCACCATCGTGAATAGACCTATTTCCCAAATTGTTGGTTGAAACCCTAAAACATAGGCCTATAAACTTAATTTTGGAAATTTGCTCAACTCACATCAGCTGTCCAGCTGCGTGGTCAAATTATCCTTTATATTAACCCTTTAATTGATAATGTAATGATCTATTGGTACCCAGTATTATCACCAAAATAGGCAGCAGTGTATTGATATTTTTATTTATAAAGAATAAAGGAACATGTATAAATTCATCAATATTCCAAAATTCAAATCAAATTACGAGCTCACAGATTATGGTGATCAATTTTTTAGATTTTGTTTCATGATGTGTGTCTGCTTCCAAGTGTGTGTTTAGTTTTAGTCATTTAATTCAAAATCTTAGTTCTTAATCAAATGTATGAACTGTTACCTAAATTACCGACATTGTGATGTCAGGGTCTAGTGTAAACAATTCCAGTTTTGAGACATATTTGAACGAAGAACGTGATACAGATTTGCTATTTCAATCTGACAATTAATTACTAATTTATTTTGGCCTAGTGCAAGAAGATGATATGCTAGAGAAAAAATAGCTATAAAACATATAAATATTAACATATTAAAAAAAAATTTTTTTTTAGGAATCTATTATTCTTTAACCCTTCCGGTGGCAGACTGCACTAAGTGATGTTCTCTCAGGCGCAAGATGCAACAATTTCGAACAAATGCGTAAATTTGCATACATTTGCATATTCGGTTAATTAATATACTCAAAATCATCCATCGTAATAAAACCGGCACCGTTGGAAAGAAAATGAACTAAACTTTAATTTTTGTATTTAAAACTTTTTCGTAAAACGTATATTCACATACGTAATCATCGTTTTAAAATATGCAGATCGGGTTACAGCTGTTAAGTAAAGGAAAATGGTGTGGTGTCTTCATAGGGAGGACAATGGTTTAAGAAAGAATGAGTTTGGCATGAATTCTACCATCATTTAGTACAAGGTTAGAGTCTTTACAAAATAATCTCTTAACCTTCCCCGTGGCAGACTGCACTAAGTGACGTTCTCTCAGGCGCAAGATGCAACCATTTCGAACAAATGCGTAAATTTGCATATTCGGTTAATTAATATACTAAAAATTATCCAATCGTAATAAAACTGGCACTGTTGGAAAGGAAATGAATTAAACTTTAATTTATGTATTTAAAACTTTTTCGTAAAACGTACATTTACACTCGTAATCATCGTTTTAAAATATGCAGATCGGGTTTCAGCTGTTTCCACGCGTGAATTTGCATACAATTGTACTGTTATTTCCCACTTCTTCAACGTCCAAGACCATCTAAATAAGTATTTCTATCGATATTATAAAGATACCATTGGATTCGTCAAGATTTTATCTCTCTAATAGTGCCTTCCAATCAGATCTCACTAATTCACCCGAATTATGTCAACCCTTGCGATTTTACAGTTTTCAACCAATGAAACAGGCACATTTGTCAACCGAGATAACGCCTACAATTCCTTATGTTTTCACAAATTTCTTTATACCGTTTTATAGAGAATAGTTCGATCTTTCTAACGGTGGAAAGTAAATTAGATATAACCAGTTATTTGTTTGTCTAGACAGCAGTGGAAAGTACATAATTAGGGTATACTGGTGAGACCGTCCTGCGCTTATCGCTCCCACGTTACCAAATGTAGCTTCCTGCCCGTCCTATATCGACCGGCGAAGTTTTATTAGATTGATGTCATTTTGTTATTCAAATAAAGATAACTCAAACACTTTTGTGAACTACGAAAAGACAAGTATACAGTTCTTTTCTTTGGTTTATTCTCTACACTTTGTTATAGTAATATTTAATTTTTGGGCAAAGCATATATTAGTAAATTACGTTTCAAACAAGGCCTAGTTTTGTAGCAGTCGTGTAGTTGGAACATAAAAACTGGTGTTTACAAAATAAGAAATTTGAAATTGATAAATGTTTTTATACAGTTCTATTTAGAACTAAATTACAAAACGTTTTTACACTTATGAAAAAAAAACAAAAAATGTTTACTACTTGTTATGTAGGCCTAAAGTTGAAGTTTTACCTTTCGTAACTGAACATTTTTTGTTTCTTAACCTAATAACTTTTACAATTTTACATCAATACATTTTTTAATTGCATATATGAATTCTTTGAACCTTTCTCTACAAAAAAGGAATAGAACACTTTTGGATTGGGATAGAATTACTATTTTTGGCGAATTTAAAAAAAAATGCTTGCAAAACACTAAAAACCGGCTTCCCAATTTTAGCTTTAACCGCTCCCTGCTAGGGTTAGGGAGATGTAAAGACAATTAGTATTAAATCAATTATAATAATTTTTTGTAAAATATATAGTAAAAAAAACTTTACAACTGCTAGATTTTACAGAATTCACTTGTAAAAATGTGTTAAGTATTTTTTTTTACATTATTATAAAAAATTACGATAAGTTTTAATCTTAAGTTTGGTCATTTTGATAGAATGTGAGCACATGTTGTAAATCACCATACCTTCCAAGAGTTTAAAATAATATTTAACCCTAGAGTTTCATAGCGATATCGACTCAAACAAACCTTAGGCAGAATTGTCAAATCAACTATCTAGTCGTGTAGTACGTGTATCAATTGCGCAGTACGTGTAGATAGGTGCTCGGAACTCGGTTTTGTTTGTTTATCAACTAGTTGTTATTCATTTTTAGCTTCAGTTTAGAACTGTAAATTTTTTCTTTCTTTTTTTCTTGTATATAATGTGTTGCTAAATCCTTTATAACAAATTAAAACCATAAATATTGGGCCTAGACAGTACTTTTATATCTTTAGAGGCAAGTTTTTCTTCTTTGTGCAGAAACCCATTTAAAAAAAAAAACGGAATTGTTTTCTTTTATAGACAAAAAGTTTTCTTTACACCAAAGTAGTAGTGTTATGTATATTTCTATTCACCATAAAATTCTGCAACTTTTGGCTATATTGGAATTTCTACAGTGATTTTTTTTTCATATTTTAACGAGTGGTTTTAGAAAAAAAAAAAATTATTTTAAATTTCTACTTTGGTCAACAAAAAAAAAAAGGATAAAAATTATAAGGTAAGCCTGTTAAAGCTATTTACTGTAAAGAGCATGTAATTGTGATTAAAATGATGTTTAATAAGTCTTACTTTACTGTTAGTGAGTATTTTATAATGATTTTAGTTAATAAGCATGCACGGAACCAAAAAAACCTTTAGCGCTAAAGAGCAAAATAGTCAGCACTTAAAGGGTTTATAACATTAATACAAAATGATTACAATGTACTTTTGTCAGCTGAAATTAATAAATAACAAAATTCATTAATTAGTAAGTATATTATGTTGCTTACCTCCGCCTCCATTGCCTCCTCGACCTCCTCTGAAATTATCCGCCAACTCTAATAGTTTCGGACTTATAACTTGATTGGCTTCTTTTAATACCGCAATCAAATCACCTGCTTGTTTAGCATTATGAGACGTAAAAAATGTATAAGCAGTTCCCGTTCTTTGTGAACGTCCAGTACGTCCGATTCGATGAACATAATCCTCAGAATTATTTGGATAATCATAGTTGATGACGAACTTTACATCTTCCACATCTGCACAAAGATTTTTAAGTTTTAGAAATGAGTATTATTTGTTTCTGAATATTTGTTATTAAAATATCTGACCTTTAATTTCGGTTCGTTCTACTTGGAAACAAATGTAACAAAATAATGCATAATAGTGAGTCAATCTAGTCTGATTACGTTGGTATAGTCTGGTCTTTAACTACGTTGTATTTATGGGAAAAAATACAAATTGAAATTTCAAAACTCTTTGTTGAATTAAAGACTGTATACGTTCGTGTTTTATATTTTAAATAAAAAATATAACAGATCAAATAGATAAAATAAAACCTGAACACAAAATCTCACAATAAATACGTTTTCTAACTTCAACGACAATGTCGCCATCCTCAGTACAGTAACCAAATGCTACAATCCTCAGTACAATGATGCACGGGCCACAGTAACCAAATGCGGGGGGGGGGTTTACTGTCGTGCATCACTGAGGATGGTGACATTGTCGTTGAAATGCGTTTGAAGTTAGTAAACGTATTTGTTGTGAGATTTTCTGTTCAGGTTTTATTTTATCTAGTTACTTTCTCACAAGTCAAGCTCAATAGTTATTTATTAACAGATTTAATACCATTTATTTAAACCAAATGATATACAGCAGAATCCCAAAGGATTCATACAGCTAATCAAAATACTTACTGTATGCCAAAAACATACCAAAACAAAATATGTAAGAGTGATAAAGCTTTTCGACTTTTAAAATAGAAAACAGAAAGACATGAGTGAGCTTTATACACATAAAGCTGCCTGCCAGCTAGCAAAATAATGTGTATCTTCAGTTCAGCTAATACTAAGTCCAATTGCAAGCCAACCCATGTGAAAATAATATTTTAACGTAGCCTATATTTTAGACAGAACGTAATACAGAATTAATTAAATACTACATCGATTATTAATTTTCAATAAGAGTACTTTGGCCAAAAAATCCCTAAAATTGTTGTTCTTCTTTAATCAAGTTAATGACTAGCTAAACATATTGTAGGCCTAACCTAAAATTGTGCTGAGTTATGAAATGTTCTTAATCAGCTGTTTGCTCCGTTTCATTATTGGATACGAATTGTTGCCATGGTAATAATTTAATAAATAAAACATTTTGGTAATAAGCTGACTAATATGGCAGCAATAAATAGAAAAATAATACTTTAGTAATTATTTGTTCAAAATATTAATGATCGATGAAACATCTTTGGACTAAGGGGTTTATTTTGAAAAAAGAATCATGGAAATCGGTGCAGTGCTAGATTCTATTATCTTGCGTTTTAATATAGAAATTTTGAAATCCATAATTACCATTTCTCCATTGTAAACAGTTAAATATAGGAGTAAATACTTGTTATTATAGTTTTCAATTAATCAAGGTTTTTAACAATCCAGATTCAAGTCAGGACTATCGTAATTCTGCTGTATTTGAAATCAAGAGAGTAAATTGAACAATCACTTTACGAAAACAAATATTCTTTTTTCTTGCTTTATACTTTTTTTAACTCTATAAAAGTATACAGATTATTATTCCCTGGATTTATAACAACATTTTATAAAAAAAAGGAATACATGAATATATTTTGTTCTAGTAAGAAAAAATAACAACAATGAAATCATATTATTACTAAGTTTAAAACAGATACAATTTTAAAACCTTTGACATAATTAGTAGAATTTAATATTCACTGTTAAATTTTCAAGAAAATTTTATGTGACATTTACAGTTATTAAAAATATACAAATGTTGTATTATTAATTTAAACAAATATATATTTAACCACTATGAGTGGTACACAAAATTATAAATACAAATTTTACATTTAAAGTAGAAATCATTAACACTATTTTATGATAATATTAAAAACAAGATTCTGCAACATATGATTTACTTTTCTACAGTACAAAGGATTGTAATCAATGAAGAAAAACAAATTTTAAGTTAATTGTAATGTTTATACTCAAAGAGGACGGGTTTGGCATTTGTTACAGTCACAAATCAGCATAACACAAAATATATTATTTACATTTCACACATACATCCACTTTACACTCACTAAGGATGTTCAGGGGCAGTCGAATATTTTGAGCAATTAATTTGTGTCATTTAAAACACTAAATATAATATAAAACAATCTTAATCCTTACTGTAGTTAAGTATTTCTTCAGGGATAAGGTAATTAGAATAAAATATTGAGATGTCACTTAATCACTCCTTATCTTCCCTACCGAGGCATTCAGAAGACCTCTGTTTCTATTGTGATATATAACATTTTACTACTATTTAAAAAATTCAAAAAGTACAACCGTAATTCTTATCAACGAGTTCAAGACAATACTGAACTTCTAGATTTTACAACTTGAGATTTTCATGAACTTGAACACTGCTAATGTTATTATATCACTTTTTACTACATATTAAAATGTATATTATAGTCTTTCCGCTCGGCCATGATACCTAGGAGATTAAGCGACTTCTCGGAACTCAACCTCCCTCCCTACCCGCTCGCCGAGCCGGCCGGTGGCAAACAATGACTCACCTAGTGGAGGGGGAGTCGAGTTCCGAGAAGTCGCTTAAGCCCCTAGGTATCACGGCCGAGCGGAAAGACTGTACTACATATGTGGCATCAATTTTATGTAAACATTAGTAAGCCCCAGTGAAAATACACAGGCAGATTAATTAGGTACACATAAAAAATACATCATTTAGAAACAACAACAGACTTTATCTAGGCCTACATATAACTACGCTGAGGGGATTTTTAATTCGGTAAATGTGTACAATTATAAGGATTACTAACTGCAGGCAAATTTCTGGAAATGTGTTATTTACATAATATATTATTATATATCAAGAAAGATAAAAATATTGTTTTTTTAATTGATTTTTATTTTATATTGACATATCAAATAGTTAAAATGTTTTAAACATTATAAAATAGTCAAATGTTGTAAAATTTAGATATGATTTTTTAAATTAAATATTATATTTTAATTGCTTTTTATTTAATATTGATACATCAAATGATTTAGAAGTTATTAATATAATAATGAAACAATTAATTAATAATCTAATATGTTTATGTTACACGAATGTTTCTGGAGTTAAACAAATGGGTACATCTTCTTTAAATTTGGGTTAGGTTTTCTTTAAGTATTACAGTTGAGATGGGTGAAATCAGCTGTTATATTATATTATTGTTACTCACTGTCGTACATACACTTGCTTTTGTAGGAATTGATAAAAAAGAATAATATATTTACCAGGACAAACTTTGCTTTTTAGTTTTTTTTTTTTATTCGTACAATTAATATGACCTATTTTTGAGATATTCTATGAATTCTTCTTGTCGGATAACAGTACTGTTGTACAGATAATTTACCAAACTTTGATTTAAAGTTTTGGGTACATAATTTTGATGCAAAATTTCGAACTATAAGAACATTGTGTTTAAGAACACCTCCAAAACTTTATAAAATTCTACTATTATATTACAGTATACAGAATCAAGTTTTTAACACAGCTATCAATATACATAAAACAGGTGATATTTTCGCAAACTATACTGTAACTCTATCCGATTTCCAAATTGCTTAATCCATTACCTGTCCAATTTGAACAGCTAGTGGGGCCAGCCGCAATGTAGAAGGGCTCAGGCCATTGGTGGAAACAACAATGGATGGGCACAACTCAAGGTCAATCACTAACACTATATTTATAACTCTGGTACACAGTGTAAATTTTTTTCAAAAATATTTGTATTTTTAAAACCAGGAAAAGGTGATATTTAAGTTTTCAAAGGTTAAATTTTAACATAATTTCACAAGAAAATAAAACTGTGCCAATGCTTGAAAACAAATAGCAATTAATACAGTAAAGTAACACAACAAAATGTTTTTACAGAATCTAAAATATTTATCCTAAATTAACCCATTTGTTAAAGTTTCATGTTTATATATTTGTACTTAGACAGGTAAAAATTGTAATGCCAAAAGCAGTTCTCTTAAAACATGTAATGTGTATGACTTCATAAATGAGAAAAATATATAAAGAGAATGAAAAATAACATGTAATATAATTAAGTACAATAATCAACTAAATATTTATTTTCAAAATTCTACAAAGCAGTCAACAAATAATTATTGGTCAAGGATAAAATATGTTTGTTGAATAGTTATTAATTATTTAGTAAAAGAACATATGGGAATACAAACACTTGACTTTACAGGGCATGGGAACCATCCTCAAACTACCCATGTCTGTAAAGTAAGAAAAGTGCGCTGTTATTGTGATCAAGAAGTAGACATCCGCAGTTACCCCTTCTAGAAAACCGGAGAGTCAGGTCATTGTCAATCTCACAAACAGATTAGACGTGTTCTCGCTCTCGACAGTGTTATTACTGTATTTTGACAATTTGTTAATATACAAACATCACAAGAGTGTTCCACGATAATAATCATCATAAGAGTGATTTCCGTCAAATGTTATAATCTAGTTTTGCCGAATAGTGCCTGCAAGGATAAAGTGCTAGCACTGAAACAGTTTACAGGTTAACATTGAAAAAGGTGTTTTATCTTATTTAGAAAAATTATCAGTTAAAAGAAATCTTTAAAATTGGTCATTATTACTTGCTAAGATTTTTTATGGTAAATTCAAGAAACTTCATAATATGAAAGTTGTCTGTTATAATTCAATAATAATTTATGGCAACACTCGCATGACGCCACAATTCAGTTCAAGTAGGCATTGGCTGAAGTTAAGAGCTTTGTTATCTATGAGTTGGTACAACTGTGTGTTATTATAATCTATGTTTGAAATTCTTAGGATCATAGTTTGCAAGATGGGGTAGTTAAGCGTGTTTCGTCAAAGCTCTTTGACTCATATTATTATTCCCCCCCCCCCACTACGTTGCAAACAAACAGGTTATAATATGTAACTAATAAAACTTATTTTCTTTCTAAAATGTATTAATTTATTTCGGGTGATGCCACCAGAACAATTTTACTGATTAAATGACTACTTTACATTCCTTTTCTACAGTTTTTGTGGTGTATTTTTTGGTGCGAGACTACCGGTTTTCAAAGCTCTATGCTCAAGCTTTACTATTTGTTAGTATTTCTGTTGCAACGATTATTTTCATCATTTAGAAAAATTTTAGTTCATGTTGGTTTTTTATATTTTTAAACTTGAATTAATAAAGAATTTTGTGTGACAGAGCTGCATTTAAAATTTGATAATAAGACATAGAGCTCTGAAACCGGTAGACCTACGAAAAGAAAAAAGCCAACAAAAACCATAAGGGAAAAAAGTACTTAAAATAGTCGTTTATTATCAATTGACACTAAAATACACAATATAGATTTTTATTTGTTATAATAAAATTGAGTAATTGTAACGTGTTGTGGAATAAATAAAATTCATTTCTCAGGCAATTATTTCTTTAGATCATACAAATTTTCTTTTTTACTTTCTAAGTATCTTTTATAGAATGACTTATACAAAAAGCATTGTCGTAATGCTAGGGAAAGTTAACTCAAATAGTTGTTTTGACTTTTCCAGGACGTCTACTTCTTGCCCTAATGTACTGCCAATATGCACGCACACTAGGCGTAGATCAGACATTTTTTCACTTGGAAAATGGCAAAACTTGCAACGACCGAGCAGCAAACCAAATATTATTTTAGTTTTATTTCATTTTAATTGTGATAACCTAAATTCAGTTTTCAACCATAAATCTGAGGACAGGTATTTTTCTTACTCTCCATATACTTCCCAGACAGCAAAATTAAATAGAATTAAAAAATCTGTGCAATAAATACCAAATAAGCTAATGGCAATTCAAATCTAAAACTACAGGCTCATTCCACGTTCAGTTATATTGACAATATATATTGAATAATGTCATAACTAATGCAAATATTGAAGAGGATTCAGTTAACCCGTGCAATTTAAATAGTTTTTTCTTTAATAATTAGACCTAAGCAAAATGTTGTGGTTAACGCAGATAATCGCCAGGTCGACCTGTGTTATATAACTGAACGTGTGAGTGGGCCTTAAGAGAGTCCTAACTGTAAAAACAGATTTAATAATTATTGCATTAGGCAAAATTTTCATCACAGTTACAAAGTAAAATACCATGAGAACATGCCCAACAACTCATACTCCAGGTCCACGTTTTCATGTGTTCTTAGTTTTCATCACATATACAAGTATTTTATTATATAACAGCATTTCCTGCAATAACTTACATTAAACAGTAAAACACACATGCAATCATATTAATTAATTAAAAGACAAGTAGTAAAAAAGTCAATGATTGAGTTAAAGTGTTAAGAAAAAATAACACATATAAACAAATATATTTTTAATACTGTTTTTGTACCAGGTTTTCAAATGAAAATTGATTTGACGACCAGTTGTGCCCATCTTCGAGTTGCCCACATGTTTTGGTGGACATAACAGGCACAGCAGAGATGGCGGGTTGGCGCATGCACGCGCACACACCCCACGCCACACAGAGAGACACACTGACAATGCGCATAGCATTATCTTGTATGTGCCTCTGCAAAACAGAAATAAAAGTTGTCTTTTAATATTTGTATTTTTTTGTTCTAAAAACTTACTTCTGCCTCTTAATTAAATACATTACTTTTAATAGATATTCAACAAACAATTAGTACAAAGATAAAACAATTGAAATTTTATTAAACTTTTATTAGTTGTTTAGTGTCCAGTTAGTTTTACAATGGTTTATAAATTGTTACTTAAATCTAACATAAATTATTCATAGAAAATGCATTTGCTTCTAAAAATAGAATAATAAACCAAACCAAAAAGTATTCTCTTTTTAAACACATTGTCTAATCGGCAGGTCGTAAATTGTGTCACCATGCAAATTTTACTTGTTGGGTGACTGTTAAAACAGAAAATTCTGATAAATATATTGTTCTAATTCAAATAAAACCCGCAAATTGGAACTGGAGCCTGCTGAAACTAGTGTTAGAGCTACATCAAAGTGTGCAATGTTGATTGGTCAACGACTGTAGATCTTTAAATATGAACAATGTCAGTTAAATACACCCCTCATCTTTTGACTATCTGTGAGCTGGGAGTAATCATAATTAATTGTATGCATTAAGATAAAAAATATAAAAATTTTAAAAAAATCATATACCCTGTGACGTCACCCTTGCTACAGTCATATTGCAGTAAGTAGGTCACATGTTACGTTACACGTGACCTTTGCGCAGCGTAGAGATAACTAGGCCGAGTCAGAACAGAGCGTAGCAAGGTCTTGAAGTAGAGATAACCAAACGCGCAGCTCTCCGTATGGATTACTTTAAGACGCCCTTAATCCAAATTAATTAAGTGCGGCTAATAATTAATTATGGCCGGATAGTGCAAAGATTAAATGGCGGTCGGCAACGGAGGCCTAATTACTTGGAACAGCCGGCTATTCAACTGAAGTGAAGTGCAAACAGGAATCATGGCGGCCTAGGCTGACGATTAAGGGAACAATGTAGCTAACAGTGATATTATAATTAGATTGTTCAATAGAAATAAGTTATTCAAAATTTGTAGTTTTCAGCTGGTTACAGAGTTTGTAGTCTGGTAAATATTGAGTTGGTGTGTACCTGGCGATTGGTTTTAGAGCTGCGCGATTGATGGCTTAGGTAAAATGATGTAAGCCTAAAGAACTGTAACAGTCGCTAAATAACCAAACAATCAGGGCCTAACGCTACAACCCCATGAAAAATGCATGATTTGATAAAACAGACCCATATCAATCAATAGTTTTATCTGTGACAGTAAAAAAGAAAAGGGGCACTGTATCAGTACTAGCCAGTCAATTTTCATCCTTGCTGACTTATGGCATTGTTTTATGGAGAAGCTCCTCAGAAAGAATATTTCGTTAGTGTGGTGGGATAGTGTGATTCTTGCACAGTTGCTTTTAAAAATGTACATTCTTGCATTTTTTTCTTGCAAAAGTTGCATTTTGTACATTCTAGAAGTAATTGTACACTACACATTTAAGAGACTGGAGTTTGTAACGATATACATACATAAAATACCCAACTCCGACCCTTACACAATACACAGCCAAATATGAATTCCGAGGACTGAAGAACTGATTAGATTTAAGTTCAATGGCTCCCTCTGAAGGTGCAATCATTTTTATGTTCAAATTCTTCAAGGAGTTTAATGAAATCTTAAAAGTTGGTATATTTAACCCTAACGGAAGGGCTGGGTCTGTGAATCTTGGACATTTTATATTAGATTCAAGGTCATGGGCGTTGCAGACCGTCATTTCTCTGTTTACCTTCCTAAAAGAGTCAACAGAATGCCCTGGTGTCAACTTAACTTTCAGTCATCAGTTGTCACGTGTTTGAATATCTTGTGGGCCTGTCATACCCAGCCCATCTGCTATTTTGACATAGCTTATTTAACCTCTTCAAAAACATTTATTTTTAATTTTAACAAATTCTTAATATTTTCCCCTTACTATCATTCTTGTACATTTATATTCTTATGTATATCATTTTTGTGGTTATCCAAGCCCTGACTAACCGAGTTCCAGGTTAACCAAGATAGTCAAAAATAAAAAATAAATAAAAGTTTGGTTTGCGGTAAACGCGTGCAACCTGAAATACGCATATAGCGCCAAATCTACTGTACTGTACTTATATTAGTCACATACTGTTTCGTCAAAAATGATTCTGGTAAATAAAACGCACAGTTTTTAATCATTATTAAATACAGGGATTCCAATGCTTTGCTAATCATCAATACAATTTTGTTGATGCTTTTTCACTAAATGTCACGTTGTTCAATAAAACTCAAACCCGCTGTGTTATGGCAATATACATTACAAACCGGTTAAAACCAGTAGTGTAAAAGTAGAAATGGTGCACAATCGAGTGAGTTCCGTTAAACAGAAAACACTTATGGACTTCTTCAAGAAATAATTTTTATAACTGGAACATATACTGTAGCCTATGGATGTCTTTTTATCATTATGTATTTGTATTTTATTTTTATTTGTAAGTTAGTTTCCACATTACCTCGGTTAATTGAGGTTCTACTATAGTATGTAGTATGTAGTATGTAAAATCAAACCCAATCAAAATTTAAAAATTCATTGCATATTCATGAAATTTAAAGAAGTCAATGTAATTTTACGTTAAAAATTTCAAAACCATTTACTTATACCATTGTTTGAGAGCAATATTATTTTGTTAAAATAGTATTAGACTATTGAAAACATTCCTAGGTTTGAGAGAAAAACATGTTTGGATCAATAAAGATCATTTCAAATTTTTAAGATATTTTTATTTTTGGGTCTGTGAGGCCCAACTTATCTACTTATGTAACGTTTTTGTCCGTTCATACTAGGGTTAAAAGGAAATTAAAACAGCTGTACAGGATCGATCCTTTTTATTCAATTGAGGAATTTCTTGAAACCACATAAGAATTTTATTTAA
The DNA here is from genome assembly GCA_018207615.1 of Philaenus spumarius. Taxonomy (NCBI): domain Eukaryota; kingdom Metazoa; phylum Arthropoda; class Insecta; order Hemiptera; family Aphrophoridae; genus Philaenus; species Philaenus spumarius. Next base: position 152,213 of record JAGFPH010000745.1, read on the forward strand.
AAGTTGTATATTGTTTCTTCAGATATATATTTATTGTAGACTATACTTTAGTTTTCATTTTGAAATTTACTCATCATGTTTGTTGTTTTTCTTCTAATTTACTTTGTGCGTTAATTGTTTTTACACTTCTTGTTTGTATTAGTGCCATTAGATTTATCAATAGAAACAGACTAATAAAATCTAACTATAAGTATAGCACTCCAGAGATGGTATTTTATTTTTTTAATACTTTTGATTTTTGATTACTCAAGCTTTAGGTAAAAATGCTAGCTCTGAGCTAAATTCATTTGCATGAACAAACTCTCCGAGGAAACTGAAAAAACTGTTCAGGATCAATGTTTTTTATTCGACTGAAAAGTTTCATAACGCGTCAGGCATTACGGTAGTCACAAACTAAATACCAAGAAACAGCTCATGAATAAAAAAATTATATGGATTTGGTTGGTGTGCCAATCGAAGGGTATTAACATCAGTATGATCAGAAAGAAATTTCACCAAATTCAGTACAGCCGTTTTTTAATATCCAATTTTATTTTCGCATTGGCACAAATTAAATACAACTCAACAGAGTAAAACAGCTTGGATTTCAATATATTATGTTTACAAATAATATATTAGTAATGTTGTCTTAACAATTAATTGAATTCAATTTAAAAAAGTGTAAAAGTAATTTTTTTAATTTTGTAATACGAAAAACAAAATTTTTTATTTTTATAGGCCTAAGAAATGTTTTTAATCAAATTTATTTTGACTGAGGTGCAAGTTACGTTTTTGAATGAAACAAAGATAATAGCACAGTTGTGTGCTTTGATATGTATTACCAAGGATTTGGACTACGCTAGCTTAGATGTTTCCTAATTTGTGCACAATGAGGAAGGGACATTGCTTACATCACAGGCTTGATTTTCAGCTACATATACCTCAAAACAATGTAAATAGGTTAAGATTTCTGGCTCACATATTCATTTTTTACACTATTTCTAGTTTAATGTTTTATTCTCACAATTTTTAGTTTTTAAAATGGGTGTATTTAAATTAATAACTAACCTGCATATTAAATTTAATGTGATATCAGCTCTGTTACGAGGTATTTAATTTGTGAGAATCATGATGCGAATGCGCTCATAAAAATTGTTGTTTCGACGATTTAGTCATGCTTCAGATTTAAATTTGTGATTCTGCACATCTGCATAAAGTTTTACTCATATGGGCACAAATTCAAATTCTTATCTGTTTTAATTTTTGTGTAAAAAGGAGTATGAAATGTTGATTCGAGTTGAAATTAAGATGTACTCATGCATGATTATTAATTGAAATAATGTGGTCAAACACTAATTAAATGCTACATTGCTAATTATTAGTTTTATATTCTTAAGCAGAATATGTACTTGTACAGCAATACAAAATTATAAATATTTGAAGTGAGCCTAGGTTTTGAAACAGTATTTTACAATTTGAAATACAATTAATCGGCCTCGGATCAACCGGCCCTTGGATTAACCGGCCCTTGGATTAACCGGTCCTTGGATTAACCGGCCCTTGGATTAACCGGTCCTTGGATCAACCGGCCCTTGGATTAACCGGTCCTTGGATTAACCGGCCCTTGGATTAACCGGTCCTTGGATCAACCGGCCCTTGGATTAACCGGTCCTTGGATTAACCGGTCCTTGGATTAACCGGCCCTTGGATTAACCGGTCTTTGGATTAACCGGCCCTTGGATTGACCGGCCCTTGGATTAAACGGCCTCGGATTAACCGGCCTATCCCAAGGAACAACAGAGTTAACTGGCCGAAGTCTCAAACAGTGATAACTAGCTTGACGGACATTTCCTAGAAAATAAAGCGGGGTGACGCAACGTTAGGTGTGGGGAAAAAGAAACTGTATTTTTTCTTAGAATCAATTAACAAAGCGGCATCCTTTTTTTCTCTTTCTTCGTCTGTTGCTTTGTCGGAACCTTTATTGAATTTCGTGAGAACAAAAGTTCTTGTATATATAAATTAGTACAGATATGTAAATTAAGTTTTCAAAGTTTATGTAAGTTAAAATTTGTAATTTGATGGTGCTTGTTTGCTTGTGAATGCAGTACGTACAATAAAATGAGTTGCAATAACGTCTTATTTGCTTGGCTATTTATGAAATATGTAGGTTATTTATTGTTGAACAAACATCTATTTTTTTACGGGAACCTCGGATCAACCAGCCAAACTCGTAACCAGCCAGTGTCTCGGTCCCGACCAGACCGGTTAAGAGGAGTTCTAGTGTAATGTATTCTTGCACCATAGCTGTTCTTATAGGTCAACTAGATGAGAATAATAATAGTCAATGTAAGGATAAATAATTTTTTAGTTTAGGCTATATTATGTCAATTAGTAAAATACTTCATGAAAACCTAAGCAAACATATTTACTGAATGTTTTTTTTTTTTTAATTCCTTAAAAATTATTATTGTTAATGTCATATTGGGAAGTTGATCATTTGGACTACATGGGTGCCCTCCTTGTCATTATACATTTTGAGACAGGTTTTTAAATTTGTCTTTAGAAATCATCCAGTTTTGTTATTTGTATAAAAAGCTATATAAAAACTTTTTAAACACCTCTTTATAGAAACCTGGATACATGTACCAACTACTTCTTTCCACTTTCAGCATTCATTATATTATTAACAAATAAACCAAATAAAAACTAACTGGGTTACTAAACAGATATTTTATTTTAAAAACGTTTACTATTTTATAACACAATAAACAAATTTGAAATATTTTATTTAATGAAATTTATAAATTAATAAAATTACATTTTACATACTATTTTAATAAACATGACTTTGAACAAATTAAATAATGTTTTGTATGTTAGTGTATGTGTGTGAATGCATTTTGTAATAAAAGCATAATAAAGCATAAAAAAACGGGCGCAATACTTACCTAAACCTCTTGCAGCAACATCAGTTGCAACTAAAATAGGACTCTTCCCAGAACGAAAATCTTTAACAGAAAAAACAACCAAATAAAATTAGGTGAAGAATAAAGTAACTTATTTTAAAAAATTTCTTAACTAACAATTTAATAATAACAGCTTACTTCCAAGAGTGGCAACACAAACAGCTATTAACAATATTGCTGAAAATTACAAAGTAGAATAATATAAATTTTCAACAATGTTTTGTTTGTAAAAGAAAATGTTTATATTGGATTTGTGTACTGCCCTTGATAAACCACTGTGCTCACTTTTTGTTTACATTTTACTTTGCCACCATATCATTTTTACACTTTTAGTACTTAAGAACTCAGGATTTCTGTAGAAAATACCTTTAACTTTTTCAGTGGCATGCCCGTATATATACGTTTGTGCTACCTGGCATGCGTATAAACGTCTCACGAATACAAACCATACAGACTCATTTAATAAGAACCGAGCAAACTTGTTGTAAGTGTTGTAACCGCTCCTAGATGGTGCTGATAACTATCTTTTCCTTTACACCTAATATTTAAACCGATAGTAAAGTAACTGAAGTATTTTTAATTTGTCAGTTTTCTTGTATCAAGCCTTGGTCTAGTTGATAACGTTGCGTCTTCCTGATCAGAAGATGCCAGGTTCGAATCTAGGGTAGGGAGACCAGATATCGAATCATATCTGTGGTTTGAGGGTAGGAGGGCGGAAGGAAAGCAAACGGTGGTTGGCTCGCTTCCAAGCTGATGGGATAAGATGTAACTTATGGTTACAAGAGATAAAAAATAATAAATTATGCTAAAAAAAATGAGGTTCGGTAAAAAGTTCTGAAATTAAAAAAAAATGTTTTAAATCAAAATAAAAACGCTATATGTGGATTATCTAATAATTATTAATATCTCTCCATCACCTCCTTCACTTATTCACCTTAAAAACAAAGGTCGTCGCTTATGTAATGCTTAAAATCACTTATATACCTCCTAGGCCTATTGCCTTACTTCAATAATAAATCATCACCCACCTAAACTCTCCATAACATCTTTCTCCCAACTTCAACGTAGAACAACATCATATTTTTCACCTTACTTCAACTCACCTTACTTTTAAGACCTTAAAAATCACCTTCACTTGACTCCCATAATCTTAATAAAAAAATAACAATCACAATATTCGCGATAATCCACATATAACCTCACTTATGTTCTGTTTGCATATATTAACTTGTAATTATTAATCACTGAGAAATATTTGTTAATTAATTTTATTTTCTTAGGGGTGGATACCTGGCTATTAAAGTACTAGCTAAATGGACATTTGTGGCTATATAAAGAAATTCAAGGCATTGCAGCAAGACAACTATTATTTACTCAAACATAATTAAAAATGAATATTTACAGCAATTAACAAACATCGACATAATGATATGAATATATAAACAAATCAAAGAACTATTTACAGTTATACAAAGTTTCGTCGTCCATATCTTAAGCTATGACGCAATAGAAATCAAAAGAAGTTAGTTTTTAATAAAATGAAAAATTTTATATTTGCAGACTAAAAAATATGTCCTATGGCCATTATTACTTACAGTTTCACTCGCTATATACGTCGCACTGTTTTTTACCTAGGTTTTTTTTTCTTCGTTAACACAATTCACTTCTGAAGCCTATCTTACACCATCCCATCGAAGCACATGGGAACGTTATATGTCGAAATATACTCAGTTTACTTGATCAATTCAATTTTGTACGTCAACACCAACTTAAAAGTACATTTACTTTATTTTGGGACTAAACTTGTCACCATTTTACAAGAAAAACTACATTTTTCTCGCACTATTACTCGCCGGCTTTGTGCAACTCACATGAACTATATCGCCATCTTGTTAGAAGTCGTAGGGTTTCTAGAACGTACTGTCTCGTTTCACCGCTACTAGAACGTTCTGTCTCGTTCCGTATCTTTTGATATCTATGTTCCTTCACGTACACAGGTTGATTCCTTCTCTCTCTTCTAATTGCTTCCATGATCATTGCATATGTTATCATACTAAAATCTCGATACATATTGAATTGTGTTATGTCCCATTACTATTTTCTATTCATTGAACTGTTTATAATTTCGACTGCCGCTTTATTATTCGCTTATAACGCACCACTCATTGAAACAAAGTTTTTATATAACTTTCACATTTTACATACGTTCATATATTAATATGTTTTTTAAGTCTGCTTTTATTTTACCTACTTTTACTGTCTGCTTTTATATTTTATTATTTGTTTATATAAAAAAAAATGATTCTACTGTAATTATTTTGCGTCATCAAGAAATGTAGTTATATGAAAATTATAAATGATTAATGTTATTTAAGTATTGCGTCATTTATTTATTTAGACCAAACCTCTGTGTTTTTAGTCACTATAGGAAACAGCTGACTATTTCTCATTTTATATTTTCTCTGTGACATGGCTGTTAGTGTTACAAAGACTAGGTATCTGGTCTCCGGCTGGGGCTGTTTTGCATAATTTTACTTAAGTATATATATATATTTACTAAATAAAACCAAGAAAAAAATACTAAACATTTGATTTCTTGATTTTTAGGACAAGTAAATAATCATTTTTGTAATATGTTGTTCAAAACCCGCCAATGAAAAGGTTAACTATATCTTTTTATTATTTGATCCAAATTGATTAAATATATCAACAGTTTATTTCTATTTAACTTAGTTTGCTGTGAAATAGAATTGTTATACTCTTTGTTTTACTGAGCGGGGCTGTTACAAGGCAGCTGACTGATGTCTCACTTAATCTATTACGGCATACTTTGTTACTGTTCACTGTTGGAATTCTTAATATCTAATGGTTTGAGATAAATAAATAACTAGTTGACGTTTCGTTTAAAAAATTTTAATTTGACATGTATTACAATTAAATGTGAAAATGACTTATTTACGAAAAGTGAGGTTTATAGGTTCTTACTGACAGAATGGGGTGAATTATTTGGAGATGATTCAATAAGGACTCTTAAGGGTCGGCCATGTTGGCTGACACTCGATAAGACCAATGTTAAATTAAAATCCAAATTTTTCCTTTATTTTTGATCGGATAATTATGAACGATATGTTATTTTAAAGCTATGGCCAATATGCATGCAAATGGCTTTTGCAAAACTAAGAAAAACATTTTGTTTAATATTTATTAACAATTTAAAACATTGATTTTTAATACTTTTTTATGTTGTCACTATTAATTATAGCGAAAAACTACCAAGCCATTCGCATGAAGAATTTTGCTCCTAAGAGTTTCGTATTTTTTTAAAAACGCTATTTGAACAATTGCGGGTTTTAAATGGATTTAGGCTGAGCAATGTCCGTGTAACCTACCGCCGCTTTAGAGTGACTTTAAATATTTTTTTACTTTGTAACTATTAATTATAGCGAAAAATTACCAAGCCATTCTGATAAAGAATTTTGTCCCCAAGAGTTTGGTATTTTTTTAAAAAACGCTATTTGAACAATTGCGGGTTTTAAATGAATTTAGGATGAGCAATGTCCGCGTAACCTACCGCCGCTATGCTGGAGTCGCAGGTGGCTTTCTGTTTTACTAGAGCCAACCCTTAAAGCATTCTAAATGTAATATTAATAGCGTGTATTTTATGTTGAAAAAAGAAAGGACTCAAGACAGACTATTTTCGAAGACTAGACTAAATTTTCTTTTAAAAAGTATAGCCTATATTTAAAATTAGTCCCTTATACATTTTCAAGCATTGAGTATAACCTTTTCAGTACTACATTATAAAACAGATCAGATTGTTAGAAAAAAAAAACTATTAATTAGGCTGCTGTGTAAAAGGAAGACTACAACTGCATTGCTATTGTGCTTTCACTTTAGGCCTATATACAGATAGATAAAAGTAAAATTTGTTGATAAAATTTATTTTTTGTATACAGTGGAACTTCTATTTAGCAAAATTAATTATTGGGAAGAATTAATTACTGTGAGGTTACAGCCCACAATCCATTTTATACTGTGTATCGTCTCCAGTTACGGTAAAATTACATACAATTTAAAATTCAGCTTTTGGCACTGAAGCGTTAAGCGTCGACCCATAGAGCCAGAAATCTCAGGTTCAAATCCCCAGATCGGGTTGCCATAACTTGCCAGCTACATTCAGTATTAAAAATCTTTAAAATTATTAGATGTGAATAAATTCATCATACGTAATTTGTATGAAATTATAGGTTGTTATTGCTCTATTACATAGTATGCTTGTACGTTAGTCCCTAAAGAGACAAAACTAATAAGCCCTAAATGCACAAATACTGTACTTTGTACGTAGTAGCCTTCATTATTTTAGGAGCTTACTAAATTACAGTACATTACAGGAATAAATCATATGACAGATGAATAAGCAAGTTTGACTCTGAATTCTTTATTTTTTAACACAGCATTTTTATTTTTTTTAAACTTTGATACTTAAATCTTTGATTTGTTTTAAATTAAATCAAATTAATAAATTCTAAAAATTCTGTTTTCCAATTCCAATTGTAGGTGTGTGGAAGAAGGGCAGAGGAGAAAGAAAATCATATTTTCACAGAAGCAAAAAATACAAGTGAAAGTACAAACGCCAATGCTCCGGCTAACTCTAAAAGTTTAAAGATAATTTGTTTTATACAAAATATTTTGATGCCTGAGGTAAGTACAAATTTTTTTAATAAAAATCTTTGTTATAATTTTAGTGGCGCCAGTGGCATTTAGTGATGCCAGGACCTGCTGCTGGTGTATGCAATTTTTTGACTGCCCATACAGCTTTGTATTTGTCAACGGATACAATAGCCATTTCTTATCTATATATATAAAAGCGAAATACCACTCACTCACTCACTCATCACGATTTCTCAAAAACTACCGAACGGATTGAAATGAAATTTGGTATGTAGCTTCCTCTAGGGCCATAGGTGCTCACTAAGAAAGG
>JAGFPH010000745.1:160238-181102 GCA_018207615.1 Philaenus spumarius
TAAAAATTACTCAATCACGATTTCTCCAAAATTACCGAACAGATTGGAATGACATTTGGTATGTAGCTTCCTCTAGGGCCATAGGCGCTCGCTAAGAAAGGGTTTCCAAAAATTCGAAATTTTAGGGGGGACCAAAGTTATTAAATCACGATTTCTTCAAAACTACCGAACGGATTGGAATGAAATTTAGTATGTAGCTTCCTCTAGGGCCATAGGTGCTCAATAAGAAAGGGTATGAAAAATTTCAAAATTTTAGGAGGGGTTTGGGGGGATCAAAATTACTAAAATCATAATTTCAGATCTTTTTTTATTATGACAATAGTGCTTTTATTATTTAAGATCTATATAATATATAAAAGCCAAATACCACTCACTGACTGAACACTTAAAAATAATACAAATACGTTAAAAAGACTGAAAATACCAACCACCACGGACAACGCTGTATGGGTCAGCTAGTAATAAATAAGATTATGAACAATTTTTACACGAATATGTTCAGAATAAAACTATTTCAAAAATACAAATAAAATTTACTTCATATTTTCCCCCTTTTACAGAGTTGTAAGATCAAGAGTCTATAACAGAAAATATGACAACCAGCTCAGTTCTTCTCAATTTGTGTTGGAGGTTCTAAATAGAAAACTATACACAAAAATAATTCTATTTCTGCTAAAGATATAATTCAAATTCCATGATACACTTCCAAATAGAAACATCTGTGAAATGTAGTTGAGGTATATTTTACAATGTTAGGTAAAAAACAGACAGTTGCAAAGATTTATTTTGTCAAAAATCTCCACAGACTTAGTTCAAGGTTTTACATACAAATTACTACAAAAGCTAATTTCTAAACATTGAGTTTTCTTTTAAATGGTGCAATGTATAATACAGTAGAGTCCCGCTGTTCCGAACTAATTGGGACCAAACACTGTTATAGGAATAGGTGGATTTCAAGAATAATATCAACGTATTGACTTGTTAAGGCGTAAACTAAGTGCAGGGACATCTGCTAGTGTCAGTTCTATCACAGGAAAGCGAGGAGGAGGTGAATGCTCAAACTGAACTCATATCACACGTAAATACTCTTGACCTCGCCTTAGTGTAGGTTTACACCATACGTTTTTTCCTTCTGTTGCGATTCTGTTTTCTTCTAAAAACGGAAGGGAAGGGATAGGTTGTTCGAACTTTCCGTTTTGTCATCCCGCAGCCTGTCCGTTAGTACCGCATCGTCTTGAAAGAAGATCGACAAAAAAATAAAATTCCTTCGAGATAACGAAAACGGGGAGAAAAACGGACAAAAGCAACTGGCAACAATAAGTGCCTACTTATTGTATCCAATTGTAATACTTCCTTCTTTCTGAAGAACCCGGTATCCTTTTCACCGGATGCTTTTTGCGGTAACTTCCTTCCCACATTTTCGGGATGGAAAATGTGAAGGAAACAAAGTCAGCTTTCATTCCAATTTGGTTTTAGGCTTTTTCATCAAGCTTAGGCTCTATGTATACAGTCAACTCCCGATTATCCGGGATAATTACCGGCAAGACACTCACGGATAATGTGAAATCCCGGTTAAAGCAATTCGTTATAGTATAGGGCACAAATACAAGGTATTATGCAAGAATTATAAACATAATGGATATACTGTACCTTTAATCACTCCTAAAACGTATAAAAAACTACAAACACTGCATTATTTAGATTGAAGAAGCAGTACAGCAATATATTATTTACAATGTTCAAACACGATTAAAATAGTCCGTCCGAGTTTTTTTGTTTATTCGCGTTTGCTTCCTTTTTCAAAATTGTGGATCTTATTTTTCGTAACATGAGCTTGTCACATAATGCATCACCTTGACCGTCTAAATAGTCAAGAAAGCCTTTGACAAAACTCAGAGCTGTGCCGTGTGTCACTTTCGGCTAGAGATGTTATTTCAATAACACAACTGCTACTTAGTAACTGCTACTCGTGATTGCAGTAGCATCAGTTTCGTGTTAGTCGTTTGCTACAAGGCCGCCCGCACCCGCATTTTTTCTTTTTTCATTTCTCGCCCCACCACCTCTCTCGTCTCTCGGCCCGTTTGAACCGCAACCTGTATAAACCGATCCCGTTTAGTCGGGAATTGACTGTATCTCTATTTAAGTTATTTGTATAACAATAAATGTAAGTTTTTTAACAAACGTCTTTTAATTTCTCCTGTTATGTAAAAAAAAATCAATATTTTTTCTGAACTCTGTTCGGAAAAGGCTAATTTTCGGAACAGCGGGACTCTACTGTACTAAATTGTTTTAAATTTAAATACAAAGAGTTTAGTACAAGAACTTAATTAAATCCGATGGTGTTTAAAAAAGTCCATTTCCTTATGAAAACAGCTACACATCATTTAATACTAATAAATAATTTATGAATTTATTAAATGAGATACATTACCTTGCAGAACTAAATCCCGTTCAGGTTGAGATTTATCTCCGTGTATGCAAGTTGCAGGCCATCTGAAATTTAACAATTTGAGATATGTAGAGACCACCTAGGCCGTCTTGTCCAATTCCTTTGTACAATTTACCATGAAGTACTGTACAGTTCAAAGTGACATTGCACAGCTCAATTTTGACCAAAGTTGTACACTCGAGTCTTTTTTTAAAGAATTATTGCATAAAACTATAATACATACTAAATGTATGTATTTTGTACACCAAAAATACACTAAACAGCACAGTTCTTTAACCTATGTAATTACAAATTAAACTTCAATATTTCATAAGAAAAAAGAAAAGAAACCAACACATTTCAAAATGTAATATTATAACTCTTTAGTTACAAATTGATGCTAAAACAGGCTGACCTAAGGAAACGAACAGTTTTGACCAGAAACTGATTTGAGTTCAAAATTGCACACTACTCATCAATGTAAAAACCTAATTTGGAAAAAAAACTGGTTAGAATAATCCGTTGTTATTGCTATTTAACCATTTTAAATGAAAATAATAACAAAAGACAGTAAATTTTTATAAAAAACAGCAAGAACAAATTTTTGTAGTCCGTTTAATTTTATATTGAAAGACAAAGGATAACCGTAAAACAGCATCTAACTTAATTAATGGGTAATGCAAATAAATTATTGCCAACTCTTTGTTGCTTTGCATGCTGAGATCGTCAACTAATGCACGTGGTTTTACAGTTACCATTTGTTTGATACTTTTAATAGTCATACCATTTGAAAATGTTTAAATCACCACCATTTTGAAATGGATTATTGGGACAGGTTTTTTTTACGAACTTTGATAAGTAACGTGCAATATTTCTTAAGTCGTTCTAGAGGTGTAAATAATTTAGTACAAAAATAAAATGGCATACAAAAGAAAAATTTCCGGACGTATTCCTGTAGGGAGATTTTTCTTTATTTTGACCACCTCTGAATTACCTCCGCATATTATAGAGACAACCTGAATATGCTACCGTATATTTGATTGATACAAAAGAAATGGTAAATATCCATACCATTTGATTTAACATATCACCTAACAAAAGCCTATACTAATTGACTTTTTTAATGACTAGTACTACAGTTGAACTTGGTTATAGTGTCAACGAAGGGACCGAACAAATGTTGACGCTACGTCCGAGCGATGTTATAAAGATGCACCAACAGGAAATAGTGTTTTTGTTACCTTGAGTGAAAGGACAAACAACTATACAGTATTACTATTATTGGCAACATAATTCATGACGTTTATTAAAAAGAAAAACACTATACTTTTCTTTTAATGTACAGTAGGGTCCTGATAATTGGAGCTGAGGTCATCTACAATTATAAATTAATTAACATTGGTTAATGTGTAAAGTTTTAATGAGTAAATACATGTAATGTGTATTAACAAACTGTATTAAAAACACTAAAATTATAGTAAGTATTAAAACATTAACTTATTGTATTAAAAAACACGCAATTTTAAAGTGTCAACATTACAGTGGGGGGGGGGGGGGACAACTGTCTGATCACAACTATGTAAAAGTCTTGGATTGAGTCTCGCTTTTCTATTGTTGACTTTCCCAGCAAGGTCATGGGTTTAGTTACACATAGCATATCGCATACCGTGTGAATTGTTTAGGAGGGACGGGAGAGTTAGCAGTGTTGTTTGAAGTGGAACCCCGCCCCCTCTACCAACTTTGATGGGACCCGCCAGAGGTTTTACTTGTGAAAAAAAAATACGTAGATGGTTTATTTCGCGGATTGACTCTGAAGAGGGAGAAAATAAGCAACCCGAAATCAAAAGAAGGGGGAATTCTAAGATTTTTCGAGTTCTGAGAAAACTGAATTCAAAGTTCGACATTGATATTTTGTAGATTTATGACGTTACAACCGAGTGGTTAAATATTTATTGACGCTAAAACAGGGGTTTGTAATAATATAGAAGATTATTACTTTTATTATTATTATAATAATGTAACGATTTGACCAGACCTAAAAAAAATGACGCCATGTCGAGTCGACGCATTAGTTGAGGCCGTTAAAACCAAGTTCAACTGTATATTATAATGAATTTAAATATAGTAGGGATGATAATGTACATTTATAACCGCTGATTAGCTTCAAAAATCCTACAAAAACTATCATAGATTAAACTTTCAATGTTATGTTTGTAACTTTGCTCAAAACCTTTGAGCAGGACATTTGTTTTATATGACATTGACAAAATATGACATCTACTTCACTTTTTGACTGATCATTTACATTGTTATCATGCTTAATGTTACATAACTGAGGTTGCCAGAATATTACCAACTATTCAGATCATGTACTAGTCATGGAAATTTTGCAAAATCCCTTTATGTTGTGCAAATTGTTTTAATATACACAATAACTTCCTGCTTACTCTTGAAAGCCAATAAACTTTCAAAACTCTTAAATTTAAGATATCACCCTAGATTGTTATAAAACATACAGTTTTGTAACAGTAATACAAATTGTATTTCTACTTTTAGTATTATTATTTATTCGCAAAGTTATTACGCACATGCGGAGACATAATCAAATATAATATTTAACACAAGGTAAACTCTAAGAAATGTAAAAACTAATTCCAATAAATGAATAAAACTTCTTACCCTTCTCTTTTCATTTTCCTAGTAATGTCATCAACTCTACGTTTAGTCTCGATGAACACAATGGTCTTGTTTTCAGGTTCTACCATAATTTCTTTGAGAAGTGTACTCAGCCTATAAAAGAGTTAAATTTGTTTTTAGCACTATAAAAGGCTAACTTATATCCTAATGTGGGGAAGGCCAGAGAAAAGCTTAAACAGATTATATTTTCCAATAAACACGATTTTATTAGTGTCTATATGATCTGTTAAGACTAATTATTTTTAAAGCAGGTAGTAGCACTTGCAGGGAATGGACACCTGACGCCAATCATTAGACTTGAACTGAGCAACTTTGAGAAGGGGGTTTTAAATCTAAGGGCTATTATAACCTGAAAATAAATAAATCTTCTCACTTCCAGTCTTCTCCCACATTTGAACGAGAGAACTCATTATTTGTAATCAACACTTCAGCTACAAGTCCCCCATCTGTTAAGAAAGTAGGTGTCGGTAAAGTAAAACCTAATTCCCCTGTATTTCTTGATCTTAACCTATTAAACAGCTATTTTCCTGATATATACCAGGAGATCTTACTGCAGCAATGCGTTTTACCAATAATATTAAATCAAGTATGGTATTCAATGAACACATTAATGAATTTAGTTTCAAAGCCGTTGATGATCTACAGATATTGAAAACCTGGATGTCGATGCGGAGTAAAGCTGTTGGATCCGATTCTATTCTAATAAACTTCATCAAGGAAACATTACCAATCACACTACCTATATAATTAAAGCTATCAACTTTTCCTACTAAATGAAAGTATAGTATAATTCGGCCACTAAACAAGACAAAATCTCCTGTAGCTCCTTCGTACTACAGACCTATAAGCATTTTACCTGCTTTGTCTAAATGTCTGGAAAAAAATAGTGCATTTTCAGGTTTGTATCTATTAGGAAAATATTCTCCTAAGTAGTTTTCAGTCTGGTTTTCGAAAGGGTCATAGTACGAGTTCAGCTCTCCTCTGTGTTACAGAGGATATTCGCCAAGCTATGGATCAGTGGAAAGCTACGATACTAATTTTTCAAAAGTGTTTGACCGTGTTATTGGCCAAACTGATGGAGATGGGATTTTCAGCCGAATCTGTTAAATGGTTTGAGTCCTATTTGTCTGGAAGATGCCAGTGTGTTAAGTGTAATGAGAGGTCGTCTTCCTGGGAAAGTATTTGTAGGGGGGTACCCCAGGGTTCTGTCCTTGGTCCTTTATTATTTAGCATTTATATAAATGATATTTATAACATACTAAACTAATTGAGGTTTCATTTACATGCTGATGATTTGCAAGTGTATAATCACTTTTATATCTTAGAGATGGATGAGACAATAAATACAATAAATGTTGATATTAATGCTATCGATGATTGGGCTGTTAGGCATGGTTTAACGTTAAATCACAGTAAAACTAAATCTATATGTAACTCTAACTGTTATCTGATAACGGGAGTTGATTTATATTCAAAAAACGTTGTGTATTGATTTTTAACAGCACAAATGTTGGCAATGTCCGAATAACTAATAATAAAATTGAACATCCATCATTAATAAATGATAACTTCAGACATAGAACACAATATTTAGTCAAATTTTATATTACACTTACAAAGCAGTTTAATTGGCAAAACCATGGTCAGTAATGCTCAAATAAACTAATAAATAATTTCTAGGCTAGCCAAATTTTAATAAATATTGACACTCACTTCTGTTCCTTTTCGTAGTCTTGACAAACGTCAACGATTTGTAAAATATTGTGATTGGCTGACAATTGTAGTGAACCAACATTGATTTGAATATAATCCTTAAGAAATTCCTCTGCCATGTTGCGAACTTCTTTTGGCCAAGTTGCGGACCACATGAGTACTTGTCTGTCCGGCTATTGGAACAAAAAAGACAAACACTGTACAAACTTTTTAGACAGCAAACGAAGGTTGTTGGCATAACCTTCAAAATTCTTAAATAGCACCGATTAAAAATGCTCAATTTCTTAAAATTAGTTTTACAGAATTTGTTGACATTCAAAAATAACTAAAACCAATAAACCCGATTAAAACTAAATAAACTAATAAAAATCAGAGTGTAAGTTTGACTTCCAAGGGACTATATTGACAAACTCACAAAAATGAAAATAACGAAAATGTACCAACTAGTCATATGCTCAAACACTAATCCAACCAATAACAATTACTATGACATGAATAAATTATACTTTTAAGGTGAGACCAGCGAAAAAAATTTGATCAAATTTAGTAAAAGAGAAGGCGAGAGGAATTGTAGCAGGTTAGTAGAATGGACTGCTATCATTTCTCTTTTACCGCTTAGCTAAAATACATACAATACAAACCAGTAAGCTTGCGCAAAATATCTGTCACACTGTAATTCACATATTTTCCACATAAAATGTAACTTGGCCAAGAAATGAGTTGTCCGTGTTAACGGAATAAAATGGAGAGGAGTGAAATAATTCATACAAATGATTTGTATGTAATACAAATGTAATGTCAAACAATCTTAAGTTTTTTTATAGGCATATACTTACTTTTATTTGTATTGTATATTATAAAAATTTTAAACAATATTTTGAACTGAGTGGCGGAATAACTGACTTTGCACGACTGTGAATTCCAGTAGTAAAATTTTGTATGTAATTGCTACGTTATTTATGTTTGAGGCACTAATTGCAGAATAATTAAGTTATTATTTATTTATATTTTTTCTCGTACGTTATGTCTAAGCTATATTCTTATTTACTTCACCTATGTGTTGCTTTTTTATTTTACTTTTTGAGGGGAATGTTTATAAAACCATATTATGATATAATAGTTTTGTTTTTTCTTCATCATTGATATCTAACAGCTGTTACTATAAAACTACTTTAAAAATATTTCTGAAGTTGATCCATCAAACTTCTATGAATAAATAAAATACAATATGCTTTAAATTGACTATGGATTGTGCCTACATGATAAGAGCGCTACTACAATTTCATGAAATGGCAATGCAACAATTGTCACAAAAGAGTTTTCTTAGCATAATGCAAAGAAAAAATAAACTCAAATTCTCACAAAGTATTGTATAATCATTAAACACTTACTGAGTACAAATATTGACCAAGATGTAAGGGTTTGTCATTTTGATTTAAATATTGTAATTGTAGCTATCACTGACTTTGGCGTTGAAACGTTTTTGACAACAGATTATTTTGTAAGATTCCATTTTTTTAAATTGATAAGTTATGAAAATATTAATTGTTTTTACCTATGATCAGATAAAAATTTTGTTAAACAATACATAATAATAGCCTACTTAAATTCTTCTTGCAATAACTAATTCACAAAAGTTATATGATAAAGAAGCTTACCCTTATTTGCTCTATAATCTTACGAATCTGAGGTTCAAAGCCCATGTCCAACATACGGTCAGCTTCATCCAGGACTAGATAAGTACATCGTTTTAAATTTGTCTTTCCTGTTTCAAGGAAATCAATGAGTCGGCCAGGAGTAGCGATTACAATTTCAATACCTCTGTCCAATTCGCGAGCCTGAAAAAGATAAAACATAAATTTAGATTATAACTTTAAAAGGTAATACTACCATTGTATTTGGATAACCTAATAGAACTCCGATCCAATGCAATATTTCGTTCCACTGGAAATTCGACGATAGTGGCGCTATCTATTGGGGAAACGATGGAAGCTGTGTGAAACACCAATGCTACCAATGATTTCTCCCTAGCGCTACCTCGCGGCGCGATCATGCACTATTTTCCCGACAACCTAATTTTCGCCACACTGCTGCCGTATGGATGCAAGATCTATTTATTATTCATGATCTATGATACTACTATGTTTTATAGATGTATTTTTTTAATGTAATTTTTAATTCATAAAGATTGTATTGTAGTCTGTAACGTCTGCAATTAGCTAAAAGGAATATCATTTCAATCTATCCTATAAGTTTTTTTTTAATAAAGATAGCATAGATGTTAAAAAAGATATCAATTAGTTATTTCAGAACATAGACAAAACAGTTATACAGGTCAAAACTAAAAAACAGTGACAATTGATCATGCCCATAGATTAGTGATGGTATACAGACTATTGATGCACATCAAAGACACAATACAGTTACAGGATTTTGCACCGGCAGATGACGTAATGCTGGAGAAACTATCTTGGCAGTATCGAGGCGGAACTTCCTGCCCAGTTTTCTGGAAGGAACGTGGTTCACTTGGCTTCCTCTGAATTCTTCTTGCTTTGGTTATCATGCTAAGGCTCTGATCCAAAGTATGAACCGACCGGATTTTATTAACATTTGTTGTTTAAAAACTTAATAAAAAACATACTATGGATGGATTTATTAGACGGCGACCTATTTTGAGTACTTGTGCGAGAGAAAAGGAGTACTTGTCCAACCCCCACACTACTTCCCCTCCCCCCTCGCACCACCACTTTCCCTTAATGTGGCAAACTAAGCAGAGCACCGGCCGGCATGTCGATGGTGGTGGGGGACCTTCAACTACCTCCCCTACATGCGCCAGATTTTTCGCGCAGGTCGCCGTTAAATAAATCTATCTATAGCACAGTCTAGTGTATAATGTGATGATAAAATTTTCAATAATTACTGTACTTAGATATCTACAGATAAATATTTACGATATCATCAAGTGCATAACAGCACACATCAGACTGAGCAATCGGTGATAACTTTTTAAAATATTTTTAAAACAGTGGAAAATTGTGCACATGTAGTAATACTTTTTTTTTTTTTTTTTACTTATAAATGAAGTTATCTACCACTGGTATTTAAAATATTTTGATTTCTTTTATACTCTCTATATTAACCAATCATTGCATCATTTAACTATCATTCTTGCACTCTATGTATATGTTTTATCTAAATATCATATATACATATAAATAAATTTATAGTGTCTGTCTGTGATTTTGAAATAAATAAGTTTTTCGTATGGTTATTCACACTTTACCAAAACATAAACATGCATTTTTTAAATTTTTTTCTGTCTGTTTGGGCTAATCCGGAGTGGCTAAACTAATTTTGAAACAACTTTCAATTGTATGTAGAGGACTTTTCAAAGCTTAATCTAGGCCGATTTTTATCCCGGAAATATTTAGAGTTTCTATAGAAAAAATGTAAAAGTTATGGACAAAATTAAAGGTTTTGAGAACGGATGTGACCATTATAAATGAAACAATTGATTTGGATCAAAAGCTTAACACTTCGACAAGACCTTCTGTGTTTTAATTTACTATATACGCTGGTTTAACCGTTAAATATATATCAAAACAGTATGCAATAATGTGAAATGTACTCGTAGATGTTAAATACCTCTCAAAACCTGACTAGTAATTTGTATTTCGTTCGGGAGTTATAAATAATAAACTGGCGGAAAACGGAACTTTTAGCGTGTATTGGTGCACAGCTAATAATTTACGTAGGTCTAAAAGGATACATGAAGGATTAAGTAGGTCCTAACAGTTTTGAACTTTGGAACTGTTGCAAGACATCTTTATTTTAATAGCGATTGATCTTGAATAGGCTAATTCATAGTCTCATAAAAACATAACTTAGAGCTACATATCTACATTGATAGTAGAATTCCATAAAATTTGAATTACTTGGACAGATTTAGGAGCTCCTCCGAAAACGCATGTATTTCGAATCTGCGATGTCTCCCCTACTTCCGTCGCAACCTGTTGAATCTGTTGGGCAAGTTCTCGAGTAGGTGCTAAAATAAGCACAACTGGTCCATCGCCACGACTAATCTGAGGTTGATTATTTATATGTACAATGGCTGGCAAGATGTACTGTAAAATAAAATCATAATCACTGTATTGCCAACTGCAATATAATTTAGGCCTAAATTGTGTTACATCAGTCATTTTCATTATTCTACAAAAACATCACATTATGCAAATTAATGAACGAAAAACCGTTTATTAAACGATTTCTTCTTCTTCTTGTGGCACTAAAACTCAAGTAAAGTCAACGCCTCCCACAACTCAATCAAACTAAAGTTTGTTAAACTTTCAAAAGTACGAAAATTTAAGCACATGCTAAACAAACTTTATTAAGGAAATAAAGCAAATTAGTTTAAGCATGCCTATGTGATTTCCATTATATTCTACCATCTACATGACATACTAGAAAAATAAGCATTTTTGCTTGCTTGATATACTATCTAGATGAATAAGCATTGCTTGTTTGATATACTAGAAGAATAAGCATTTGCATGTTTGATATACTAGAAGAATAATCATTTGCTTGTTTGATATACTAGAAGAATAAGCATTTGCTTATAATTTAAATTCATAGCACGAACATAATCTTAATTTTTTTTTTCATTAAGAGAAATTAAATTAATCATTTAGTAAATAACATTCAACAGTACTTACAGAAAGAGTTTTTCCTGATCCAGTCGAAGCAATTCCTACCATATCTCTTCCACTAAGTGCTATTGGCCAACCTTGAGCTTGAATTGACGTAGGTTCTGTAAAACCCATTCGCCTGAAATATTGTTTAAACTTAATTATTCATAAAAACACATTTTTACACTTGTAGACAATGCTTACGCCACAAATTATTCTAGTATTGTTAATCTTTAAGTTTCAATTCTTAGTTGTTAAAAAGGTTATTTATACAACTAAATTTTTAAACAACTATATAAATAAATAAGATATTGTTCAAACTTCTGACAATAGGCAAATATTTTTGTCCTCAGTCCTCATCAAAATTAAATACATACTCTATAAAAGCATTTTTTAAAATTTTATTGATGTAAAACAATGTAAGACTTACTTAAGTTCCTTTGTCACGTATTCTGGAAAACCAGCTTCATCAAAATTTCTAATAGGATTAGGAATATTACGCCCTTTTAAAGTAATTTCTTTACCTTCTCTGTATACATCAACATCTTCTTTCGACCTAGGAAAAAACATCAACATCTTATAAAATTATAATTGTACAAGAAAAATTGTTTCACAAGTAATCAACATCTTATAAAATTATAATTGTACAAGAAAAAATTGTTTCACAAGTATTTTTTTAGTTTCAGGATTTATAAAAATTATTTAACCTAATTTTTCTATGGTCAAGTACTTCTAATTTTTAGTTCCCTGGTAAAAAAACTTTTTGAAGAAATTACCAAGACTGAAAACCACTTATAAAATCTGATTTTTTTATAAACAGTCTACAGTTAAACTTGGTTATAGCGTCAACGAAGGGACCAAACAAATGTTGACGCTACGTCCGAGTGATGTTATAAAGATGTACCAATAGGAAATTGTATTTTTGTTAGGTACCTTGAGTGAAAGGACAAACAACTATTCAGTATTACTATTATTGGCAACATTATTCATGACGTTTATTAAAAAGAAAAACACTATACTTTTCTTTTAATGTACAATAGGGTCCCCGATAATTGGAGCTGAGGTCACCTAAAATTATAAATTAGATAACATTGGTTAATGTGTAAAGTTTTAATGAGTAAATACTGTACATGTAGTTTGTATTAACAAACTCCATTAAAAACACTAAAATTACAGTACGTATTAAAAAACACGCAACAATTTTTAAGTGTCAACATTACTGTGGGGGACAACTGTCTGATCACAACTACGTAAATGTCTCGCCAGGCTATACGATTGAGTCTATTGTCCGAACACTTTCCTAGCAAAGGTCATGGGTTTAGTTACATACAGCACACAACTGACACAGCGAATTGTTTCTTAGGAGGGGTTGGAGAATTAGCAGTGTTGCTTTTATACCCCTCTACCGACTTTGTTGAGACCCGCGTGTGAAAAAAATACATAGATTGTTTATTTCACAGTTTGATTCTGAGGAGGGAGAAAATAGGCAGCCTGAAATCAAAGGAAAGGAGGAATTCTAACATTATTCGAATTCTGAGAAAATTGAATTCAAAGTTTGACATTGATATTTTGTAGATTTATGACGTTACAATCGAGTGGTTAAAATAATGATTGACACAAAACAGGGGTTTATAATAATGTAAAAGATAACTATATTTGACCGGACCTAAAAAAAAAAAGACGCATTAGCCGAGGCCATTAAAATCAAGTTAATTGTAGCTACATAAGTTAAGTAGTCTATTCCCCTTTCTAGGCTCAGACTTCATTACCTACTTCATGTTACAACAGAGTCTTATAGAAAACATCTGAACATAAGTATTAAATTTATTTTTAGATTATTACTCTAAGATATAGAAATCTTATTAAAATATTTTTGTATTCTGTAAACCAACAAAAATATATCTCTTGAACCAATATGTTTATATGCTTATTAATACATTAATTTCATTCAAGGTAGTAATTAATATTTAACCCTTTGCACGCTGAATATAAAATAGACTATTCCACTATTGTGTGTTATTTAGTTAAAAAAAAACAAATATTAAATTGCCTAAAGTTCTATTTGAATTTGAATTCTAAGAGCTATAAGGAAATAAAAAATAAATAAAACATACCTTTTTGAATGTTTTTTTACATTTTTTTACAGATTAAAATGTTTTCTGAGTATTATATAATGCAAAACATTCATCAGGGTGCAAAGTTGGATTGGATACACAAGTTTTTCAAAAATAAATGGTCTCTTTTCAGAGACCTTTCTATAAGCAGACAAGGCATCTAGTGCCCCTAGTTTTCTTGGCCATGAAATTCCGTCCTTCTAATCATTCTTCAGGAGGCCCTTGAGGTTTTTATCCCCGTTTACTCTTCCTCTGCTGGGCAAAACTCTGCAACAAGGTCCTGTACCAAACTGTCCCTAAATTCTTCATGAGTTTTTGGTTTCTTATTATATTGCTTTTGTATATTTTGATATAGCAAGTAAGAATTTACAATGGCGACTTCCAGCAACCAAAAAAAACATTTTTTCTGTACCATTTCTTAGTGCGTCACTACACTGGAATGAGGTTCCAAGATATCCCGTAATACGCGCTAGCGCACTCCCCGTAATGGCGCCTGGTTGCTGGTTGACAACCGAAATTCGATCGTAGCGAGCAATGTTGTGCAACCAGTAAATCAAGTAGTCAGGCCTATACCAAAATAACATCGCCATGCACTCTTATGGCAGTTTGGCGAACTAGATTACTCAATAATAATAAAAAATTGATTACACGAGATTTCCCGTAATACGCGTGATGCGACATTTTGACTGTACGAGAAACCACGTAATACGCGTGCAAAGGATTAAGAATAAAACCTTAGAACACACTCACCTGTTATCAACATCTGGATGAGGAACATAAAAGTCTTTCTTAAAAGGTTCTAATCTGTTGAGGTCCCATCGAGGCCGTCGCAGGTTATTACCTGCTTGACCACGTCTTCCATTTGAATTACCACCTCGGCCCATACCACCACCACCTCCCCCACCTCTTCCCATTCCTCCACCTCGATTATTCCTAAATCGATCTCTGCTTCTACTGCGATCTCGTCTGCGATCATAAGACCTATCCCTTGATCTTGATCGGTCCCGAGAACTGAAAACAAGTAATGTAGACACTATTAAAAATTATTTCAAAAATAAAAATGTGAAGTAATTTGTAATCTTTTATTTTTTTTAAGTCAGCTTATTCTGTGCTCTCACAAGAAAGGGACTATAGAACCTCATGAGTAGATGTCTACATCATACAAAGCCTTAACCATTCGTCAGTTTGATTGCAATAAATTCCAGAACTCCAAACCGATTGTGATGCTGTTTTCATAAAGGGAACCATAGTGAAAAGTTACATTTATTCGTTTTAAGAAATGTCAACTAAAACTAATCAGTTCAATTAGTGTATTGTTGATATAGAACCTTTTAAACTCATTTAAAGTTAAAACACCTGGAATATTTTGCTAGATAAATATATTCACCTTAATTTTAAAGTGACCCCGACAAGTCATATTGCCACAAGAGTGCTAATTTAAATAGTAACAAAAAGTTTTAGAATGTAATCATGTTTGATTGCATATTTATTTTCACTAACTTAATTGATAGTAAATCAATTTTACTGTGTTCTTGAATCTACAAGTTCACTATATATTAACGTAACTAGAACAAATTCTTTTTTTTTAAATACATAAAATTAAATATTCAATTCAAACCTAAACTTCTCTCATGCTGAAACGCCTCATTTTAGTGACGTATTACATTTGTTATGCACTATGCTAATTTGTTACAACTGCATTAATTTGTTCAAATACATTAAAATAAATGTTTAATGAGATTATAATTCATACCAACTAATATTGCTTCACTTGCATCTCTTTCTCACATATACCAATTTGTTTTCATTTAATTTCCAAAATTTATAGATAATTCATATCTACCCCTTACAATTTACTTACTACCTCTCGGTCTGGTTCTATAACCTGACTTAATTAGATAAATGAATGAATGGAGGACACAAATTTACAAATATCAAAGATTATTTAATGTTAATTAATTAAAATACAATTCAAATTCACACAGGCTAGCTCAAATAAATTATCTTTTTTCTTTTTTTTATATGATTGTCTCTTAATTGTATAATATATTTTTATCATAAATATGTATATTTCTTTTGCAACTAAATGCCCACATGTTGTGGAGTCATTTTATAATATATTTTTATAAATATCCTTTTATAAAGCCCCATTAGTTGGAAGCCATTTTATAATATTCTTCTATTTTATGAAAAACAATTGATAAATATAAAATACCTTTCTTTGTATTGGCTTCAGAAGTAGCCTTATAAATAATTAACACTGGATTTCTTTTAGGGTTATGACAGTCACAATTTTTAATTATATTTTCTTTTACATTACATATTGGCTAAATAGGCTATTTAAATAGGTTTAATGTCTATCTCGGGGTAAGGAACTCGGCTGACATGAATATGCTTTTTACTTATTCGCCTTAATTACAAGGTTAAAATTTAATGGCTTTAGATTTGCAAAATTTGGCATCATTTTTGAAGAAAATTGTTGAGAGTTTATTTGGCTTTACTGTCGATAGAAATTTACTGTTCAAAGTCCGAAATGTTAATAATAATACAGAGTATACCTATCTCTGATCGTTTTCACTGAATTTATCACTTATTTAATTTAAAAAACTGTTTTAATGAAACTTTTACTTGATGGTGTTCAATACACAACTACACTGTAACTCAGTTTTGCTTCTAATGCTTTAAAAACCCGCGCGTCGGTTTTTTTCATCATTTGTCTCCTTCCGCGTAATGACTACTTGGATCTTCTCGCTTCCTCTGGTTGTTGGCATAAAGTAGTACTGACATTTCACTTGATTTTTATTAATTTTTTTGAAGTCGTATATCTTATAACTGGATATCTCAGATATCGTATAGACTTTATTAGTTCGTTGTTGCCAAAATACACATATTTTATTTAATAGAAAGAATTTAAATTAAATCGCGTGTAACATCGTTAACTTAGTACAAATATGGCGTCATGTAAACAAAGGCTGATTTTAGTTACACAACATTCTATTCTACTTACATATATTTCGCTACTTATGAGCTAATTCTTCATATCGCTTTATGGCTAAATCATTACAAATGTTAATATTTTACAATAGTTTTCTGCTGAGGTTTGTGTTTTGAAATAAATACATTCTCACTTTAAAATTATTTATAACCATAGGCTACTAACAGCTGTTCCTATGTTATTTACATTTTGCGGTCCACTAGTAAACAGTGCGAATACGGATTTAATTTAATGTTGAAGTGTTTTGATAATAAATGTGGAATCTAATGAAATCTGGTTGAATAAATAAATAAAGATGGTGTTTTTCTATTACAGGATTCTTTTCTTTATGTGTTGTGAATTTGATCGTATTTTGGAGTTTATTCCTTTGAATAGGTTATGGCATGGTTTACCTTATAATATTGGTTTGTTGTAGCTTACATTTAAACATGATTTTACAGTGTTTTTGGTTACTAGTGAAGTTAATACATGGGTACAAATAATATTGGTGTGTTTCTATACAATTTATAATTCTTAAATATTGTTTGTCAAACTGGTTAGGCTCTAGGCTATTAAATGGTTTTCTTACATAGGTTAGGTTAGGTATTTGTTTTTCTATAAAATATGTATAACGTATTGGTTGAAACTGGATCAGTTCTCTCAGTCTTTTTTGGTACTTTCATTTTATAATAATTTTATGGAATTTGGACTGTTATAATTGCACAATAGCTTATCTCGGAGGTTCAGTGCCGACTTTTCCCAATTAATATTGAACAAACGTAGATTCTAATATATATAAGATTAATTGATTTTTTTTAAATGGAATTAAAGTATAGTTAGTGAAGGTAGTACAAACTGGAAATTGATGTGATTGTTGGTGTTTATGTGTGTAGAATAATTGGGAAGCACATAGTATTTAATGAAAAAATCAACATGTATTTATCAGTTCGTATTCACAGTCTATGGTGATTGTATAAATATTTAAGGTGAAGTTCTTCAAATTTGGTGGTTAAAAGAAAAATATTTTGGAAATAATATCACCAATGAAATGATTATTAGCTTGGATTAATCTCACCCAGTTTTAATGTTCTCTTCTGGTGATGTGGACAGATAATTGTTATAGATTATGTGATATCGCACTTCACTATACCGAAAGTTAATAAGGCTAACGTTGAACAATATATCTGTACTTGTAGTACTAGCGTTGGTCTTCTGGTATTGTAGAGATGAGTTTTGGTCTTCTGTCACTTGTTTTTATTCGATTAGTGGTTCAAATTATAATATTTGTATTGGACCGAACTATTTCTAAGAATTTAAGGGAGATGGTGACAATGACCGCAGGCATGAGGGTGGCCGAGCCGTCGGTTTCACAACAATAGCATTGTTTTGGGCCGACCGACCCCTACATCTTTCCCTCTATACTTGTCCCCGACTATAATAAAAAACGTCTAAAAATAGTGGCCTCCGTATAATAAGCTACGTAAGTAAAACAATAAGCTATATTAGTTTTCAATTAGTGAAGTTGCGCACTTATATATCGTTTTAATATATATAAGTTAAATTGTGTAAGTATACCTACTATAAAATTGCATAAAATTATAAGAAAAGTATATTTGCAGTTAATAAACGCTCTAAACTAATGATCCAATTATATAACTAACGTGTGAACATCACAGCTATATTAGTTTACAATTTGTAAATCTACAAACATGTTGCGTTTTTAATAAGTTATATTAGGCTATATATATTACATATAGAGGCTATTAACCTACAAACTGCAACCCAAATATAAAAAAATACAATCACCAACCCAAATATAAAATTTTGCATAGGCCTATTTACAGTTAATAAAAATACTAACACACATTATTTAAAAAATCACTAAAGCTTAAACATTCCTAACTTAAGCTCACAGTTCAACATTCAATCGGTTACAATGTGATTAGATTCGCAGCACTACTCTCTTTCCTAAAAACAAAGTCGCCTGCAAAGTTATCAGCAGGGAGGCATATTGTAAACTTACTGTATATGCATTTACTTAGGCCTGTCGTAGAGAACGTTTGACAAATAAATTTGACGTGTGCCAACTTTGATAAAAGATTGCATATTACACTATCACATATTTCATCAAAGGCCTTAAAATAAAGTAAATAATAAAAGTGTTCCCATGGTCATGCTAAAAGTAACTAGGGTAGGCCTAGGTAGGTCCTAGTAACAAAAGAAAAACACATCAAACTTCATAATTCTTAAATAACATAATTACAGAATTACTGAAAAGGATTAGGCGTAAGTTTACTATTCAACCCTAGCCTAATATTTTTGCAGACTTTGTTTTACATTCTACTGTTAAATGCTGAATACAGGTAGGCTAATCATACTGTGACTACTATAGGTCAGAAACTTTTAGGTTTTTTTAATTATTATTCTTGCATTTCTTTTGCCATAGGTTAGCCTAGGGTCGAATAGTAAACTTGCGCCAAGGATTATTTCTTATTAAACAGTTTAAACTTCTTAAAATTATAAATGTAACCTTTAGATTAAAGCCTTCTGCAGTTAGTCCCAGTTTTACATACATACAACTTTTCGGAACAAGATCTTTCATTCATTCAACCATAATACAAATAAATTGTAATCGAAATAAAATAAGCTAATTATTTTCTGTTTAATAGCCTAGTTATCATTTTTCCAAACAAATTCTATTGTATAACACTTATCATAGGCCTAGTCAAAAGCGGCATACCGCATTTATGCTAAAATTACAAAATAATTACTAGCGAAAATACTCACTCTTTCCCATCATAACGACCCATTTAAAAATAATAACAAATAAAACCACAGTTATTTCCTAAAAATTTGTACAATATAAGACCTATTAAATGATTGGTAAATACACTTACACGGACACCATAGTTATACAAATATGGCGTCCATGGAGTAGAAGAGAGGTTAATAAATAAAAGTTATATTTGGAAATAAATATCGAGAAGATAATGTCAGTCAAATCGAAAATCACAATTACGGCAGTCCAAATATCGATACTATAAAATCGAAATTGGAAATTCAAGGCCTAAAACAAATTTATTAAAGTCTTGGGAAATTGGTGTTAAATTATATAGTTAATTTAAGTTAGTGAATTATATTTGTTTTCTTTAAATACAATTTTGGTTTAATTTGTTCCTGTTATATATAATCTGAGAATACTTTAGATTTCAATAAAATTGCTTAAACAATTGATTTTGTAATGGTTATATAAATGTACAACCTAAGATAATTGCAGATAATTTAAAACATGACGAAACTTCCATCGAAATCTCCATTTTATCTAGTGTTGGGAGTATTCGGAATAAAATTCTAGGTGATACCGATTTTTAAATTACTCAAAATGTTCCGAATATTTGCAAACTCATCCGAATACTACGTTTGGAATCATCCTGTTATGGAATTTAAAGTGGGTGTATGGTGTAGTCTGTAGTGGGTATTACAAGCAGCAACTTGCTGCGCAACATTCTGTGCTGATGGAAATGTTGCTTGACCTATTACAATTACATGCATTACAGTGACTAGATAGAGACAGTGTGGCCACATGAAAGTGGCCACCATGTTTTTCCTAAAAGTAATGTCATCTGCTCAGAATTATAATGTAAAGATTAGTGTTATATCTCTTTGTAATTATAAGAGAAATGACCTCTTTGTTTTTTTTTTATAAAGGGAAAAACAAGCGATTTAATTGTCACAGTTTGATATTTATCTTGAAATTAAATAATAAAAACTGTGTTTCTTCTTAAAAAGTGTATTCTGTTTTTTTCGTGCAAAAAAATTAACAAATATAATAGAAACAGATAAGAATTTAGGAAAAACATGGCTGCCGGCCAATAGGAAACAAGACCTCACTTGGCCACACTGTCTCTATCTAGTCACTGTAACATGCATTACAGTGACTATGCATCAGCTAACAGCGCTACAAGTTGAAGAGTTTGTTAACTATCGTCGAGTATCGTTGCCAATGAGAGAGTAATTACCTGATTTTCGGTTAATTTGAACCTTGGAGCGTAATCAAGCGGGTAGTGCGAAAAAGTAGGATAGTAGGGGGTAATCAGGTGAAATAATTTTGTTAGCGATTTTTAATGATAATTGATAATATTGGCAAACGGATATTTTGGTGACTATTTTTGGAACTAAATCTCATTCGTCAATAATTATTACTATCTTTGATTATGGACGTTCTAGATAGGCCACCTAATGCATTTTTTAGT